>JASDQU010272126.1:0-15265 GCA_032191745.1 Picea mariana
AACAAATTAAAGGAAGCTTACCTCTATACTTACCGTTGGTTCCCTTGTTCAGTCTTTTGATGAAGTTGGCCACTTCTTCATCATCTTCCAAGACATCACTGTTGCTGCTATATTCTTCTTGTTCCTTTTTCTTTTTCTTTGATCTTTTGGATGCTTTGAAGGCTGCTTCTTTTGCATCTGGATTTTCCTGTTCAGTTCTCATCTCATATGCTGTGAAGATTCCATGCAATTCATCCATGCTTATTGAGTTTAATCCGATATTTCTTCTAGTGCTGATATCTTAGGGTTGAATCTCATAGGAAGAGATGTTAGTACCTTTTGAACAATTACAGATTCTTCGATTTCTTCTCCCAATCCTATGATTGCATTCACTGTTTCATCGACTCGTAAGAAGTAGGCTGCAATATCTTCATCTTCCTTCATTTTTAGTTGTTTGAACTGACCTCTGTAAGTTTGAATCTTTGTTGATTTGACTTTTGAATCTCCTTCATAAATATTTCGAAGCTTGTCCCAAATATATTTAGTAGATTTACAATGTGCAACTTTGGTGAATACCGTATCACTGAGACCATTCAAAAGTACATTTATGGATTTGGAATTATTCTCACTGAGTTTCACTGCATTGTCATTTGTTGGTGGAACTGTTGGTGCTATGTATCCATCTACAATTGATTGCCAAGCTTGAAATCCCTATGCCTGTATATATGTATTCATCCTTATTCTCCAAAAAGCATACTTCTATCCATCAAACTGTGGTATTCCATTTTTATATGAGTTGGTACTCTCCATGATCTACCTTTCAATGGCTAAACTAATTTCTGAAGGAACCTGCTCTGATACAAATTGTTAGATTACTGAGAGGGGGGCTGAATGAGTAATAGCGTAATTATAATCCTTTTTCTTCAAATGTTATATCAATGTAGAATTATTATCCAATAATGAGCAGTAAGAAATAAACAATCANTGGTTCAGACTTATTGGTACAGGTTTACAGCAGTATATCTCACAGTGATAGTGTGAAAGTGGTTCCATCATTCTACTTCTACTTCAGGGTGGAAAGATGGGGCAAGGAAAGGTGGTTGTAGCCACCTTCTGGTTGTAGCTGGAGGAAATTGGGGGTTGTATCCTCCTTCTGGTTGTAGCCAAAGATTTGGGGAGTTGGAGCTTCCCTCAGGTTGTAGCCTGATAAACTAGGAGGTTGGAACCTCCTTCCAGTTGCAGCTGGAAAACAAAGGAAGTTGGTGCCTCCAATGAATGTAATTCTTCAAGACATATAAGAAAAATCATTCTGTGGTTTTCTACCGATTTGGGTTTCCACGTAAAACACTGGTGTATTGTGCATGTGTGTGATTGTTTATTTATCACTGCTTATTATTGGATAATAATTCTACATTGATATAACATTTGAGGAAAAAGGATTATAATTACGTTATTACTGATTCACCCCCCCTCTCAGTAATCCAACAATGTCTTCTTTGGTGCAAAAGATTTTCTTGAAAATTTTCTTTGTAGTTCTTTTACCTTTATATGTTTGTCTACCTTTTCAGTAACCTGCATCATTTCTCTTTTTCTTATCAGGACATTTGTTATCAAAATGACCAATACCATCACAATTAAAACAAATTAAAAAAAAATTACCTCTATACCTACCGTTGGTTCCCTTGTTCATTATTTTGACAAAGTTGGCCACTTCTTCATCATCTTCCAAGATTTCATTGTTGTTGCTATATTCTTCTTATTCCTTTTTCTTTTTCTTTGATCATTTGGATTCTTTGAAAGTTTCTTCTTTTACATATGGATTTTCCTATTCAGTTCTCATCTCATATGCTGTGAAGATTCCATGTAGTTTGTCCATGCTTATTGAGTTTAGACCCGATATTTCTTCTAGTGTTGATATATTAGGGTTGAATCTCATAGGAAGAGATCTTAGTACCTTTTGAACAATTACAGATTCTTCGATTTCTTCTCCCAATCCTATGATTTTATTCACTATTTCATCAACTCGTAAGAAGTACATTGTGATATATTCATCTTCCTTCATTTTTTGTTGTTCAAACCGACCTCTGTAAGTTTGAATTTTTGTTGCTTTGACTTTTGAATCTCCTTCATAAATAGTTCAAAGCTTGTCCCAAATCTCTTTAGCAGATTTACAATGTGAAACTTTGGTGAATACTTTATCACTGAGACCATTCAAAAGTGCATTTTTGTCTTTGGAATTATTCTCACCGAGTTTCACTGCTTTTTCATTTGTTGGTGGAACTGCTGGTGTTGTGTATCCATCTACAATTGATTGCCAAAGTTGAAATCTCTGCGCCTATATAAATGTCTTCATCCTTATGCTCCAAAAAGAATACTTATGTCCATCATACTATGTTATTACATTTTTATATGAGTTGGTACTCTCCATGATCTACCTTTTAGTGGTTAAACTGATTTCTAAAGGAACCTACTCTAATACCAATTGTTGGATTACTGAGAGGGGGGTGAATCAGTAATAGCATAATTATAATCCTTTTTCTTCAAATGTTATATCAATGTAGAATTATTATCCAATAATCAGAAGTAAGAAATAAACAATCGAACACATACACAGTACACCAGTGTTTTACGTGGAAACCCAAATCGGAAGAAAACCATAGAATGCTTTTTCTTATATGTCTTGAAGAATTACATTCATTGGAAGCACCAACTTCCTTTTCTTTTCAGCTGCAACTAGAAGGAGGCTCCAACCCCTTAGTTTCTCAGGCTACAACTTGAGGGAAGCTTCAACTCCCCAATTCTCTGGCTACAACCAAAAGGAGGCTACAACCCCCTATGTTCTCTGAATACAACCGGAAGGTGGCTACAACCACTTGTCCTTGCCCCATCCTACCACCATAAAGTAGAAGTATAATAATGGAACCACTGTCACACTATCACTATGAAATATACCACTATAAGCCTGTACCAATAAATTTGTACCATGCATCAACTATGCATCAAACTGTACCTCAACCTGTAATCAACCCATACCATAAACAAGTGCATCAACCATGCACCAACCTGTACGAAACAACCTATAATCCGCCTGTACCATAAACAAGTGCATACAACCATGTACCAAGTATGTACCAATCATGTGTCAACTACTCATCCATATGTACCAACATCATCAATTATAGACCTCATATATGTGCCAACTCATCAACTACTTGTCTCAACCATGTACTCAGGATGTACCTCAACCAAAATACCTCATCAATTTCATCATCCAAATATGATTTTTATCTTTGTAATAGACTTGAGGTATATGATCACATTCCTCCAAACCTTCCTTAACTTTAACAACAAGAGACTAGCATTTTCATCAAACTTTTCTTTAGTCTCACATGCCTAGTTTTGGATTAGTCAACAACCCTAACTTAAAGTAATCATAACTTTGAACTTGTAATGTATAAGTATCTGAAACTGATACACAATGTTTTTCATTGTGTTTTGTGAAATTCTTGGAGGCTTCACTATGTGGAACCTCTCAGAAAAGGAGTTATAGCAAAAATGGCATACCTTGTTAATTTTGGCTTATTCTAGAGAGCGACCTTGTAGAGCTTGCCCCGCACAAAATATTCGTTGAATTGATATGAAACTTTTACAAAACATACTAAATATTGTACCATAACTAACACAGTTTGTCTCACTGAATTGAGATCTCTTATGAATAATTTATGACATTGTTACCCGAAACACATGTTTTTGACTAGTTTCAAGACTAGCCACAAACCCTATTTTCCACAGAGTGTAAATCCCATAATACAATGACCCACAAACTTAATTAGTGACCATAGATACTTGGGTATTTTTTCTCAATGGAATAGAAATTTCACGGTCTGAATCATTTTATAAAAAAAATTATAGCGAAAATGGTGAGATGACCTGTAAATAACATACCTCAGAAAGCACCATCAAAAGAATTTATCCTTCTTTTCATTTCTCCCTTCTTTTCTTCACCTTCCCTTGGAAATTTGGCTTATATATCCTTGGTTACCTCAGACACCTATAGATATTCAATATTATAAAGTGTAATTAAAATGAGAGAGCCTTGCCTCTTATTTATACTCTCCAAGTAACTTCCTTAAAAACATCTTCTAGGTCACTTGGCCTACTTTCCTTATTTTAGGGTTAACCCACTTGTAATTTATGTATTAAATTTATTATTGAAACAATTTATTTTGTATTCACTTTGAATTATAATAAATTCAGCACTTCACTTTAAAATATCTTAAACCACTTTGACTACTTTGACCTTTTGGGGCTTCTAGATGACATATGAGGGTCCTCCAACTTCGTAAGGCCATAACTCTCAAACTGTGAGGAGTTATGAGACATTCCAGATTCCAAAAGAAATGGAATGCCATGTACTATCCATATAGAATAGTATTACATTCAAATATATAAAAAATCATACCGTTTATCGATCAAACAAACTTGGGTCCATTACCCAAACCTGGGTTCTCTAACTTCACATGGTCATAACTCTCTAATCGTGAGTCGTTATGTGACTTTATACATACCACCAGAAATGAAATGACAAGAAATATCGATATATGATAGTTTCCCTGACAAATTCACTATCCTTCATCTAATTATTCCTTAATTAAGCATGGTTTCTATTACTCTACAAAGCATCTTCCTGTGAGAGATTTCACCATAAGGGGGCCACTTTGGAGTTCATCCATATTTACTTCTTATCAACCATGACAAAACAATAATGATTCATATTTACATCAAACAATCTTGGGTCCATTACCCAAACCTTTGTGCTATGAGTATTTTTTCAAGGGCTGACATCAATGAGAACCAACCTTAATCAAGTATATGCTCCACTCTCATGTATGGATAAGTTCTCTAACTCTTATTGTGTTCTTTCAACTTTGACAACTAGGTCTATGGCTCTCACTTTCTTCGACTTGTCCTCTTGTTCTTATATTAAGCGCACTATTCTCATAGCCATGAAATCCCTTAATTCTTGTTTTTTCTGTTCTAGAGCTTCCACTTCTTCTTTCCTTCGGATATGATCTTTCTCAATCCAAGTCTTTCCTAGAAAAAGAGAAAATGGGGCATTGTTCTCAACAAAATTAATGACCTTTAATTCTTCTTCTATCGATGCTCCATGAGCAATCATAGGTACATGGGAAAGTCTTCCACATAGGGTTATTATATTTCATTTAAACAATCCTATTCCTCTGAGTGAAGGAACCATAATAGGATTTCCTAATATTTACCAAGTTCTTTCTGTCATAATGTTCACCTGTGTTTCCACATCCAATACACGGTCTATGTCAAAGTCTCCTATTTTTTCTTTTATGCACTCTTTCTCTTTTAAGATATCTGATAAACTGATGTCTTTGTGATCATTCAATGTTTCTTTCATCTGCAATAATATAGCCTCTGATTCTTTCTGGTTTTTTAGCATATTCTTGGTTTCTTGACCTTACTCTGGGTTTTCTTATCTCGTGTTCATCTTTTCAACTTTATCAATCATTCTAGGGAAATTCAAAACTTCATGCTAAGTATCTTTACAACAAAGGAAAATAGGATTTCTACCAAGGCATTCCTTAGCAATATGTCCTGGTATTCTACAATTGTAGTATAATGTCAATCCTCTCTTTCTCTTAAATAATCCCCAACCTTTCTTGTACTGCGCATTGGGATCATAGTGATGGATCTGCAAAAAATTCTTTCTAGGATCCTACATCCACTTGTTAGTCCAACAATTCTTTCTATGCATAGGAATAACATATATTTCACTATTTCTATCAGATCTATTCATAAAATATCTTCTTTCTTCGGGTTGTGCCCTAGTTTTCAGACTAGGACCAAATCTATCAAACACACCTAGATCCATTCTTTTGAAGAATTTTTTTTCACTTATCTTACCTTTATCGGAGCACAAAGCTTTAAGATCTTACCTCTTTTCTTCAGATCGTACTTATCTTCTTAGCACAGAGATTCATAAGTCAACTAGAGTATTGCGCACTACAACAACATATCTATGCACATAACTTTCTCTTTTCTGCAGTTCCGAGGAATCACAGTTTCAGGTCCTGATAATAGAACCATTTGTTTACACAGGGGCATACCTAGGGTTCAACGCTACAACAACACACCAACAAAACGTAACCACTGACCCTTTCAGAAACACTTGCAAAGAAGATGAAGTCTACCTGAGGTAGAGGGAAAGGGGGTTGCAGGACTCAAGTGTCTGCAAACTAGTTGGGACACAGATCTGTGATCACAGTACTTAACATAGCACTTATCAGTTAACATTCATTATCATTTAATCCTTATTCACATCGCAGGTAAAACCCTAATTACAAAACAATGCAGTGTTCAACATGATCTAACAGACCCAAGCACTTAGCACATAGAAATCGAGGAGATCTAGCATTCATTCACATTACTAAACACTAATATACTATATCAGATGCATATAACATACATAAAGATGACAACACTAAGCATATATCACATCAATCACACAAAGAAACCATAACACAGGATATGCGTGGTTCACTCCCAACATGGGGCTATGTCCGCCAACTATTCTTCTCTTTATTATCTGTGTGCACCTCGCCAGATCCTCCTTCCTCGAGTTAGGTCATAGCACAACCACTTCTTACATAGTCTGCACACCACCTTCTTACAATCACTTTCACTTATCTCTACAAGTATTAACAGATAGTATGCACAAAGCCTCTAGCTCCGCACTAAGCTGATTCTACTAGGTCTCTTCACTAATCCAATGCTTTCTTACATTGCCTATATATCTATTTATACATTACAAATGGGACCTAAACATGGGTAAACCCATGGGTCAACATTCCATACCCGTTATATAAACCCTAAACCCAAAAATTCCACAAAAGGGGGCGAGATTAGCGTGGTGCTTCATCTTCGACCAACCTGTCGAAGTCAAAAAATTGGTCAAACATGACCAACATTTAGACAAAACTTGGTCAAGGGCCAACACCACCTTATTTAATTTTTGCCATGCTGAATTGCTATCCATTTCCTGAACTATCTATGTGTAGGAAGTTGAACTCTAAATTTGACCCATTAACATTCTCGCACCATAAATTATGGAGACACGACACTTGCCAACTATTTTATAAGGTCTTCAATTATTTTGTTTCATTTTTTAAAGCATTGATATTTGGAAGGTATTTCTCTCAGTTCTCTGGCTAGCCGAAAATCTTCCTGGATAGGAGGGACATAGTATAAGAAATGGAGAACTATAATTTTATAAGGATTTTCGGGTCTAAACAAAATCCTTGCTTCCTTCCATGTCACATATCTACTACAATGTTTTTTGCTGGAATAGCAGGGGAGTACATCTACTGGTTGTTGTTTTTTTCTGCAAAAAGGAAAGGACAATTCATGTCTATTCCTTGGAAAGCCCAAGATTTCATGGTCGGAAACCACTTCAACAGTTCTTTCACTTACACTATCTTGAATGGACTCCAAACCAGTACCAATGATTCACACAAGAAGAACCAAAAAGACCTGGGTGAAAAAAGTGACCAATCCCCAACTACCACAGCAAAGACCAAAGAATCTCGTGGAAATACTCCAACATCTTACCCAAGTAACAAATTCACACATAGTTCTTCAAGTAGAGGAGGATATAAGAACCCTCCCTCAAGAAAAATTGAAAGTTGTCACAAGCTTCCCATGGGAAAAAAATGGAAAACAATAGTCCAAGAATAGGAGGGACCGAGGGGAAAAATTGATATCTACGATCTTTGTCTCAAAGATATGAAACTAGAAATTGACATTGAAAAAATGTTCCCGAATGAAGATCACTTACACAACACTGCTCCTCATAATCGCAAGATGGACATACTTGGCATAGATAATTTGGACCAAGAAGAGTCTTTTTCATTTCCATGCATTTTTTTTGACAGGGGATAAAAAAAATTGATTATTGAAAACAAAGATGTAAAGAATAAGAAAGTCACATCGCATTCAGAGTTCAACTTACGCAACATGCTCCCTTCCTAGATATACAATATGCATCGATCAACTGCACATGTTGTAGACAACTCTATTAGAAACCTTGAAATGGAGAACCTCATGTTAAAGACATGAATCAAATATATGGAGGCAACTCTAATGCCTCTTCCGCTATTTTCCACTCCTTTTCCAATGGTCGGGTCCACCACACTTGCGCCAAAGTTAAAAGGATCAATAAGCCTTCTCACATTGGCCCGAGACTATGTGGAAAATAATATAAACAAAAGAATGGAATTAATAACAGAAGCTTGGGAGATGTCAAAGAATATGGTCTCTTTTGGAACAAGAGCACATGCTTTTCATTAGTATCTGCAAGCAGATCTCAAGAACAAGCAAGGTTTTTATCTTGATGCATTTTTACCATTTGGTTTTGAAGTTACCGATATGACGGAATCCAGAAGAATACAAGAGGATATCCCTTCCCTAGATCGAGTAGACCAGCTAAATGCATGCTAGAAAGAAAATGTAAAGAACCTGATTGGTATTGTTCAATAATGTAGCAAGACCATATCTAGAAGAGACAAGCTATTCAAGAAGCTAACTGAGATAGATGTAGTTGGAAGCACCAATGAGTTCCAAGACCCGAAATTGATGTTAAACTTTTTTTTTATAACCAAACAAGCATTTGATGTCAATTTCATATCCATAAAAGATTGCCATTTGAAAATTTCTATGGCATTCTTGAATATGGAGAAAATGACGTGAAAACTTAGCTAGTCGGTTATGCAATTAGAAAAAAAGATATTCAAGAAGCATTGCACAACTTTTCTATTGATCTAAGGGACTTGGAAAGTGAACTCTTCAATATAAAAATCTGGCATGAAATGAACGTGGTGCCCATGAGGAGCTACATCGAAGAATGGTTGAAAAAAGTTGTTGACCAGATTACCAATGAAGGTCAAAGCAGAGGAAAGACATAAAAGGAAATCAACAAAAAAATGAAAATCCATGGTACACCATCATAGTAAGTCGATACTGATTAAATTCTTCTATCTTCATCCACTTATTCTAACAAATCTTTGATCCATTTCTAACAATTTTCTATTTCTTATTGTGAGGTTTTGTTGTTTTACATCATCGACTTTCTTCTTTCTATAAACTCCATTCTTTTGCATATTTTCTTCGTAGTTGGGAGAAGTCACAATTGAAGTCATTATGAAAAACTCATTTTTATCTCATAGAATATGTACTGACCTATAGTTTTTTTTTGCAAATTCGAAGACAACTTTTTTTTTGGGAAATATTCTCAAATGTATTTTGTGACCGAGTTTAGCTAAATATAAATATTTGGGGTTGTTCTATGTTGATCTTCAATGTTTGGTGTTATTATTTGGAATTTGTATTTCTTCCTAAAACTAACTCATTTTGTTGTACATGTTCATGTTCTATATTGTGCATGTATTGCCGCTTCCTATATTTCAAAATATTCTTCGATATACAAAATGTAAAGTCATGTATTTTTTTCTTTGTTCCTTGTATGTTTGAGAAAAACAAATCCAAGCGCAAAAAACCATTCAAATTCGAATATGATTTACATTTGGACCAAAAATAATCTAGTAAGATACATTAATATGGATACATTTTAAATAAACATAAACAAAATCCCTTTAAACTTCAACCTGACTCTCTTGGGCTCCTGGTTTTAAATAAACATAAAAAAAATCCCTTTAAACTTGAACCTGATTTTCTCAGAATCCTGGATTTTCTGTGGGTTGATCGGTTAGTGGACTGTCAAATCCTCATTTCCATTTATATATTCACATCAGGAACCTGACCGACGACCCTCCTTTTCAACACTTGGCTACATATCTCACCGTGTCGTCCCAACTTAGCACTATCACATTCTTATCCCGCATGTCCCATTATATACATCTTGCACCCAACACTTCCGTCATATACATTTTTCACCCAAAACTTTGTCATTTACAATTCAAAACACTATTATACATCTTGCACACAAAACTTGCATAATCTACATTTTCGTTGTATACATATTGCACTAAAAACTTTTTTGGTCTACAATTCCTCCACATATTGGAACATGGTCTACATTTGGGACACAAATTATCTATTACAATATATTAATATAAATACAATTTAAATTAATGGTCCTATATCATCACATCATGAGCTCGACTGACCGTAGTTCCTTTCAACACTTGGCGATTTATCTCTCCACAGGGTTGCTCCTTAGCACTAACAAACTTTTATGCCCCATGTTATGTGATATACATGTTGCATATAAAATTTCCTTCATATACATTTTGCAACAAACACTTCTGACATTCAAAGTGGATGTTAGCGGTTGGTCGAAGTCACGATATAAAATCACAAGCGTAAATGTGAATCGTTCCATTCACCAACGCGCCCATTGAGACATTTTCGGAAAAATGACTAACTAAAAAGAAAGATAGTAGACAGTGAAAATGGTCGTGAAAAGGCCTCCTAAGGAGACATAGAGCCCCACCTGTCAAATTGTATATATATTCTACTTCTACTCTTGATAGATCAATGGTATTCTTAATGCCACTAACAACCAAAAAAACATATTCAACGGCGATTGACAGGAGCCTGATCGATCCCCTGGTTGGCGCTAGTATATATCTTACACCAAAAACTTGCATCATTTATAGTTCCTCTGTATACATGTTGCACCAAAAACTTTTGTTGTCTGCATTTCCTCCACATATTGCAACATGGTCTACATTTGGACCACAAATTATCTATTATTATACATTAATATAAATACAATTTTAATAAATATATTTAAACTTGAACTTGATTTTTTTTGAACTCGTCATTTGTTCCTATATCGTCACATCACAAGCCTGATCGACTATAGTTCCTTTCAACACTTAGCCAATTATATCTCCATGGGGTTGCGCCTTAGTGTTAATGAAATTTTATGCCCCATGTTTTGTGCTATACATGTTTCACACAAAACTTCCCTCATATACATTTTGCACCAAACACTTCCATCATTTACAGTTCGATGCACTATTATAGATCTTTCACCCAAAACATGCTTCATCTACAGCTCCGCTGTATACATTTTCCACTAAAAAATTCTATGGTATGCAATTTCTCCACATATTGGAACATGGTCTACATTTGGACCATAAATTATCTGTTACAATACATTAATATAAATACAATTTAAATTAATGGTCCTATATCTTTACATCATGAGCCCGACCGACTGAAGTTCCCTTCAACACTTTGCCAATTATCTCTCCGCGGGGTTGCACCTTAGCGTTAACGAAATTTATGCCCCATATTTCGTTATATACATGTTGCACACAACTTTTTCATGATATAAATTTTTCATCGAACACTTCCATCATTGAAAGTGGATGTTAGCGGTCGGTCGAAGTTGTGATTTAAAGGCACAAGTGAAAATGTGAACCGGTTTATCTGCCAACACGCATTGTGACATTTTAGGAAAAATAAATAAGTAACGAGAAATATAGTAGAGAGGAAAGATGGTTGTGACAAGGGCTCGTCAGGAGACATAAGGCCCCGCTTGTGAAATTGTATATATATTATGCCTCTACTCGTGACAACTCATTGGTTTGCTTATTTCCATGAACAACCCAAATGTGCATCATCTACAGTTCCGATGTATAAATATTGCACCCAAAACTTCTATGGTCTGCAATTCCTCCACATATTGTAGGATTGTCTACATTTGGACCACAAATCATCTATTACCAGACATTAATATAAATACAATTTTTAATAAATATACTTAAACTTGAACCTGAACTTTTGTACTCTACAATTTGTCGTGACTTGACACTATTGATTTATTATGCCCCCTGTTATGTGATATACATGTTGCACACCACACTTCCCTGATATACATTTTTCACCAAAAACTTTTTTCATACACAATTCGACCTCGGTTATAAATCCCTCTTATTCAGAAATCCACAATTTGAAAAGTGGCTATGCATCGAATGGTTAATGGTTGGTCGGAGTCACAATATAAAATCAAAAGCACAAATGTGAACCGATCCATCTGCTAAAGTTCCCATTGGGACATTTTCGGAAAAAAATGACTAAGTTACGTGAAAGATAGTACAGGAAAAATGGTTGTACAGGCTTGAAAATAGGGTGAAAAGGGATCCCTAGGAGACATAATGCCCCTCTTGTCAAATTGTATATATATTTTTCTTCTACTCGTGACAACTTAGTGGTTCTCTTATTACCATTAACAACCAAAAAAACTTATTTAACAACAATTTACGAAAGCTGTCTACAATTCCTCCACATATTGGAACATGGTCTACATTTGGACCACAAATTATCTATTACAATACATTAATATAAATACAATTTAAATTAATGATCCTATGACTTCAATTAGTTTTTCCTTTCAACACTTTTCCAATTCTCTCTCCACGGGGTCTGCCTTAGTTCTAACAAAATTTTATACCCCATATTCCTCTATATACATGTTGCACACAACATTTTCACAATATAAATTTTTCACCAAACACTTCCATCATTCAAAATGTATGTTAGGGGTTGGTCGAGGTCATGATTTAAAGAAAAAAGCACAAATGTGAACCAATCCATCTTCCAATGTGCCCATTTGGACATTTTCTGAAAAATGACTAAGTAATGAGAAGGATAGTAGAGAGGGAAAATGGTCATGACAAGGGCTCCCCAAGAGACGTAAGTCTTTGTCTGTCAAATTTTATATATATTATGCCTCTATGTGTGACAACTCAGTGGTTCTCATTACCATTAAGAACCAAAAAAATGTATTCAACAATGACCCTTGGGTTGGCGCTATTATACATATTGCACCCAAAACTTCCATTGTTTACAATTCCTCCACATATTAGAACATGGTCTACATTTGGACCACAAATTATCTATTACCATACATTAATATAAATACAATTTTTAATAAATATACTTAGACTTGAACCTAAACTTTCGTACTCTACAATTCATCTTGACTTGACGCCATCGATTTATTATGCCCCCTATTCCGTGATATACATGTTGCACACCACACTTCCGTGATATACATTTTGCACCAAAAACTTGCATCATATACAATTCGACCTTGGTTATAAAGCATGCCTATCCGGATATCCATAATATGAAAAGTCGCTAGGCATCGAATGCTTAGCATTCGGTCAGAGTAACGGTATAAAATCACAAGTGAAAATATGAACCGGTTCGTCTGCCAAAGCACCCATTGGGACATTTATGAAAAAATGACTAAGAAACGAGAAATATAGTAGAGGAAAAATGATTGAACGGGCTTCAAAATAGGGTGACAAGGGCTCCCGAGGAGACATAGTGCCCCTCCTGTCAAATTGTATATATATTATGCTTCTACTCGTGACAACTCAATGGTTCTCTTATTGCCATTAACAACCAATTTCTTTTTATTCAACAAAGATTTACAAGAGCCTGACCAACCCCCGCGTTGGCGCTATTATAGATCTTACACCTAAAACTTGCATGATTTATAGTTTCGTTGTATACATCTTGCACCAAAAACTTCTATGGTCTGCAATTCATCCACATATTAGAACATGGTCTACATTAGAACCACGCATTATCTATTACGATACATTAATATAAATACAATTTTAATAAATATACTTAATACTTCCCTGATATACATTTTGCACCAAACACTTCCGTCATTTACAGTTGCACCCAAAACTTGCATCATCTACAGTTCCGTTGTATACATCCTGCACCAAAAACTTTCATTCTCTACATTTCCTCCACATATCAGAACATGTTCTACATTTGGACCACAAATTATCTATCACAATACATTAATATAAACACAATTTAAATTAATGGTCCTATATCCTCACACCATGAGCCCGACAACCGCAGTTTGTTTCAACACTTAGCCAATTATCTCTTCGCGGGGTCATGCGTTAGTTCTAAAGGAATTTTATGCTCCATGGTTTGTGATATACATGTTTCTCACAACATTTCCATGATATACATTTTGCACCAAACACTTCTGTCATTCAAATTGGATGTTTGCGGTCGGTCAGAGTCACGATATAAAAGAACAAGTGCAAATGTGAACCAGTCTGTCTACCAACACGCCCATTGGGACATTTTCAGAAAAATGATGAAGTAATGAGAAATATAGTGGAGAGGAAAAACGGTCATCACAAGGGCTGCCGAGGAGACATAAGGCCTCGCCTGTCAAATTATGTATATATTCTTCTTCTACTTGTGACAACTCAGTGGTTCTCTCAACCCCCGGGTTGGCGCTATTATAGATCTTGCACCCAAAAATTGTGTCATCTACAGTTCTGATGTACACATATTGCACCAAAAACTTTTGTGGTCTGCAATTCCTCCACATATTGGAACATGGTCTACATTTGGACCAAAAATTATCTATTACGATACATTAATATAAATACAATTTTCATAAATATATTTGAACTTGAACCTGACTTTTTTTTAACTCGTCGATTGGTGTTATATTGTCACATCATGAGCCCGACCGACCATAGTTCCTTTCAACACTTAGCCAATTATCTCTCTGCGGGGTCACTCCATAGGGCTAATGAAATTGTACGCCTCAGGTTCCATGATATACATGTTGCACACAACACTTCTTTGATATACATTTTTCACCAAACACTTCTGTCATTTACATTTCAATGTGCTATTATAGATCTTGCACCCAAAACTTGCGTCATCTACAGTTTCATTGCTCGTTTCAACATTTAACCAATTATTTCTTTGTGGGGTTGTGCCTTAGTGCTAACAAAATTTTATGCCCCATGTTCCATGATATACATATTGCACACAAAATTTCTAGGATATACATTTTGCACCGAACGCTTCCATCATTTACAATTCGACCCTATTTTCCACAATTTACCTTGTAAGCTACTTGGCAGGGACTACCCAGCCACGCAACACTTTTTTATCTTGCACTTGGTAAAACACTTGAATAATATTCAAGATCATGCCACCAAATACTAACACTAACTTTTTTAAAGCCATAACAAACTCATAATGAGACCCTCTGTAACATCCCGCTCTGGCCCACTAAGAACACTTATTATTTGAGGACACTTGCTCGCAAGTGATCTGGACCCTTTTGAGGTTAGACCTATGATATTCGATTATGATGTGATTCACAGATGACATGATGTGTCCCTATTTGAGGTAGACAGGTGCTATTGACTCAGTTTGATTAAGTGTG
>JASDQU010272128.1:0-15113 GCA_032191745.1 Picea mariana
TATATATATATATATATATATATATTAGTTTATATGTTTAGTTTAGTTTATATATATAATTACTATTTTTATCACCATAAAGGAAATTGATGATTATCTAATAATTTATTTGATATTAATAAATATTAAGTATTTTATATAAATAAATTGAAATAAAGCTTGTATTCATCATCTTTTTTCATGCATTATAAGAGATATCTGATTTGAGAATAAGCTCCATGCTTATGAAAATATTCCATACACCTAACAAATTTCTCATCATTGACTTTCTTGTAATGAAAAATGATGAAGATCTTCTTTGAGTAATAATGTGTACAAATTCTTGTTAATTTATATCTTGGTTGGTATTCACTTTTTTTTTTAGATATGGTGTTGTTTTCCTCGCCATAAAGGAACTTGATGGTTATCTAATACTTGATTCCAGCATAAGATATATCAACTCATATGATAGAAAGAGAATATTTTCTTATAAGAATACATTTTATATCATTAGCATGTAGATTTTGTCAAAAGTTCTCTTTATCTTACAATGTCAATCAACACCTATAATTCAAATCTCAACACCTATAATTCAAATCTTCTATCCTTTATTTTAAACACCAATGATCACATAAAACTTTAAAAAATAATTTTTTTGACTTATAAACTCATTTGAGGTGCTTGCACAAACAATTGAAAAAAGATGTTGAAACACATGAAATATAAAAATTTATAAAAAAAAAGTTAATGAAAACTTTGTCCAAATAAATGCAAATAGATATTTTCAAATAACTAAATTTTATTTTATTTTCAAAATATATTATTTAATTTCATACACGAATGGATAATTAATCGATGTTCATTCTCTAAAATCTGATAAAAATTGTTGAAATGTTTATGCATATAGTTCAATTTAATTTAATGGTTAAAAATTAAAAGTATTTTTCTCATTAATTTAAAAATAAATATATATAAATATATAAATTAATTTCAAAATCATTTGTGGGAGAATTACAGTTGATGCATTTTGTCATTGACGTTTCGAATCTGAATCAAGATTCAAGGACTAATCGTCAATTAGAGAGCTTGTTAATCTTAATCCATTAATAGTGTATATGCAGGACAATAAATAAGATAACCAGGTCGACTGTATGTATCCTAAATGCGGACCTAAATAAAATTAAAAGAAAAGTAATTACTAATAAATTTTAAACATAACTCTTAATAGTGAATAATTATATATATATATATATATATATATATATATATATATATATATATATAAAATCTAAAAGTTTGTTTTTATGTTGTTTTTTAATTAATATAAATAATTAAAGTTTTAGGGTTAGAATGAGTTTAATTTTATTATATTAGTTATTAGTATTTTGTTCTACATTCTAATTTATAATAGATCTTAAGGAATATATAAATTAAAGAAATGAGTAATATATCATAAGTGATTTTTAGGTGTTGATATATATATGTATATATATATGTATAAAGTTCTAGGGTTTCTAGTAGTTTGTTTAGTAGTGTTTTAATTATTATTTACGATAAAGAGCTTAATGAACCTAATAATCTAAAGATAATTAGTAATAATTAATACTATCAAATAAGTGATTCTTAAGTGTTGATATATCTAATTATGTATATAGGTCTAGGGTTTCTAATAGTTTGTTTAAAATGTTTCAAATTTGTGTAAGTAAATATAAATCTAAGGTTAGATTTAGATTGAATTTTATCTTATTATATTAATTATTAATAATTCTAGCTGATTGTATAACTCTATTAGATATTTTAAGTGGATTTACTAGATTAAAAAGTGAATTTTGTAGGATTATCATTATTAGATCTGATTATGATAATGTTATGTATATATAAATAACTCAGGGTTAGAGATTTTTAAAGTGCTACTAAGTAGTAGGGGTTGATTTATGATTCAGGTTTTAAGTGATTAGGATGTAGTGAGTATTAATATATAAAGTGTCATATGATTAGGGTATAAATAGCTTAATTAGTGATATATATAGCACTAAGTTTTTATAATTAGAATTATGTACTAGTAGGTAGTACAGGGTTAGTTGGACCTTTAAATCTAGTTATCGACTCAAAGGTAGAACATAAACAAGCAAGGAAAAGGAGGAGGAATGTCTCAAACCTAATTTGATCTGAGAGGGTCCCTAAGTTGGTTGATTAATGGGTGCCAAAAGCTGCTTACTTCTAGACCACCGTCTCTGTTCATATTGTTAGGGTGTTTGTTTATTTCTAGGGCTTCTCTTAAGCGTTTCTTGTAGTAATGATCATGTTTTGCTAATATCTTAGTATCCTCAAGGCATACATGATGTTTGGTTTTAACTGAGTGTTCTGCTAAGGCCGAAGTGCGAGTGCGTTCATTTCTAATGTTTGCTTCATGTTCCTTGATCCTTACCTGAAATGATCGTCGGGTTTCCCCAATGTAACACTTACCGCATGAGCAAGAGACCTTGTAGATCCCTTTTCCTTGTTGCTGGTCTATAGGGTCCTTTACAAACTTCATTCTATGTCTGACAGTGATTAGGGGTTTGAAGGAGGTTACAATTTCTTTTCTTTTTAAAACCTTTGCAATCTTGTCTGTGACACCTCGAATGTAGGGAAGAAAGGCTTTTTGGTTGGAGGTTTGATCATTCTGGACACGAATCATTCTATCCTTCTCATTCATTGCCTTTTTGATGTCTTTGTCTTTATATCCAATCTTCTTAAAAACCCTAGTTAAGTGGTCTATTTCCTCCTCTAGATGTTCTTTGTCAAAAATTCTTGTTGCCCTTGTGGCCATGGTGTTGAGAACCCCCATATTTTGAGAGGGATGGTGGTGGGAATCCACATGAAGGTAGCTTTTTGTGTGGGTTTTCTTCTTGAAGACCTTGTGTCCCAATGTACCATCTTGTTTTCTAATGATAAGAACGTCTAGGAAGGGTATGCTATTGTTTTATTCTAGTTCCATGGTGATTTTATGTTCTCAGAAATACCATTGTGGTGCTCAAAGAATTTGTCCAGTTCTTCTTTTCCATGAGGCCACTTGACGTTGGTGTCATCAACATACATTTTCCATCTATATGGTTTAAGGGGGTATGTTTCAAGGGAAATTTTCTCGAACTTCTCTATGTAGAGGTTTGCTATGATTGGGGATAAGGGGGATCCCATGGCTACTCTGCTTGTTTGTTTAGAAAACTCTCCTTGAAAGCTAAAGAAGGTTGATTTTAGACAAACTTCTGCTAGTTTGGCTGTTTGAGGGTCTGTAACCTCATTTATAACTTGAATGGCCTCATTTAACGAGATCTTGGTAAAAAGTGAAACCACATCAAAGCTGATGAGCATATCCTTTGATTCAATTTTCTCTTCTTTTATAAGTTCTACGAAGTCTCTTGAATCCTTGATGTATGAATCTGTCTTGCCAACTAAAGGTCCTAGGATCCTTGCTACGTACTTAGCTAGTTCATAGGTTGGGGAACCGATTGTGTTGACAATTGGTCTCATAGGAACTCCTTCCTTGTGGATCTTAGGGAGTCTGTATATTCTAGGGGTGATTAGGCAGCTTGGAGTTAGTCATTTCTTCATTGTTTCATCTAGGTTGGAAGCTTTTATGGCTTTTTTGAATTCTTTGACGACCTTGGATATTGGGTTGTTTTCTAACTTTTTATAACTTCCAGTTGTGGTGAGATGCTCTCTCATTTTGGCGTTGTAATCCATTCTATTCATGACTACCGTAGCTCCACCCTTATCGGCTTTCAGAATCACAATGTTTTTATTGTTTCTGAAGTTCTTGATGGCCTCGTGCTCATTTTTGCTGATGTTATTTTTTGGTGGTTTTGCATTCTTGAGAACCAGGGTACAGTCCTGTCTGATAGCATCCTTGTCTTCTTCGCTGAGGTTTTTTATGCTGTCTTCTACACTGCACACTATGTTTTCTATGGAAACAGTTTTTGGAGAAATTGCAAAACCCAATCCTTTCTTCAAGATTTTCACTTCTTCATTGTTTAAATCACGGATAGACAGATTTAGTATCTTCTTATCATCCTTTTCTGTGTCATCTTCGTTTGTGGCATCTCTTTTTTCAACAAGTTTATTTAGTTTAATTGCATGGTGTTCATTTGCTTTGCGTCCTTCTCCATCCACTTTGAGTGGTGCGCTGGCATCTAAAATTGTCCAGAGATCTGTCCTTATCTCACGCGCGAGCTGAAGGTGCAGTTTGAATGCTAATTTGGATAGCCAGTGAAGTGTTGAGCATGTTCTCCTAATTTCTCCCCGGATTAGGGTGCGACTTAGTTGTTGGAAGGCTTTGAAGTTCCATCTACTGCATAATGGGTGATTAATGAGAGAGAATTTTGGGGTAAGATCCTTGTCTCTACATTGTTTAAGAAATTCTAGATCAGCAGCTCTTCTAGTGATTTTTATTCGTAGATTTTCCAATAAACGAAAATTGTTCCAGGTTTCCCTTCCGTACAGGGAAGAAATTACTGTTTTCAAATTTCTGTGGTGAGGAATTTCAAAATCATTTGCCGGAGAATCCACAGTTGGTGTCATTTTGTCCTCGACGTTTTGAATCCGAATCAGGATTCATCATCAGGACTAATCGTCAATTAGAGAGCTTGTTGATCTTAATCCATTAATAGTGTATATGAAGGACAATAAATAAGATAACCAGATCGGTTGTATGTACCCTAAATGCGGAGCTAAATAAAATTAAAAAAAAATTAATTACTAATAAATTTTAAACGTAACTCTTAATAGTGAATATATATATATATATATATATAGAATCTAAAAGCTTGTTTTTGATGGTGTTTTTTAATTAACATAAATAATTAAAGTTTTAGGGTTAGAATGAGTTTAATTTTATTATATTAATTATTAGTATTTTGTTCTACATTATAATTTATAATAGAGCTTAAGGAACTTAATCAATTAAAGAAATTAGTAATATATCATAAGTGATTTTTAGATGTTCATATATATATGTATAAAGTTCTAGGGTTTTTGGTAGTTTGTTTAGTAGTGTTTTAATTATTGTTTACGATAAAGAGCTTAATGAACCTAATAATCTAAAGATAATTAGTAATAATTAATACTATAACATAAGTGATTATTAAGTGTTGATATATCTAAATATGTATATAGGTCTAGGGTTTCTAATAGTTTGTTTAAAATGTTTCAAATTTATGTAAGTAAATATAAATCTAGGGTTAGATTTAGATTGAATTTTATCTTATTATATTAATTATTAATAATTCTAACTGGCTGTATAACTCTATTAGATATTTTAAGTGGATTTGCTCGATTAAAAAATGAATTTTGTAGGATTATCATTATTAGATCTGATTATGATAATGTTATGTATATATAAATAAATCAGGGTTAGAGATTTTTAATGTGCTACTAAGTAGTAGGGGTTGATTTATGATTCAGGTTTTAAGTGATTAGGATGTAGTGAGTATTAATATATAAAGTGTCATAGGATTAGGGTATAAATAGCTTAATTAGTGATATATATAGTACTAAGTTTTTATAATTAGAATTATGTAGTAGTAGGTAGTACAGGGTTAGTTGGACCTTTAAATCTAGTTACCGACTCAAAGGTAGAACATAAACAAGCAAGGAAAAGGAGGAGGAAGGTGTCAAACCTAATTTGATCTGAGAGGGTCCCTAAGTTGTTTGAGTAATGGGTGCCAAACGCTGCTTACTTCTAGGCCATCGTCTCTCTTCATATTATTAGGGTGTTTGATTATTTCTAGGGCTTCTCTTAAGCGTCTCTTGTAGTAATGATCCTCTTTTGCTAATATCTTAGTATCCTTAAGGAAGACATGATGTTTGGTTTTAACTGAGTGTTCTTCTAAGGCCGAAGTGCGAGTGCGTTCATTTCTAATGTCTGCTTCATGTTCCTTGATCCTTACCTGAAATGATCGTCTGGTTTCCCCAATGTAACACTTACCGCATGAGCAAGAGACCTTGTAGATGCCTTTTCCTTGTTGCTGGTCTATAGTGTCCTTTACAGACTTCATTCTATGTCTGATAGTGATTAGGGGTTTGAAGGAGGTTACAATTTCTTTTCTTTTTAAAACCTTTGCAATCTTGTCTATGACACATCTAATGTAAGGAAGAAAGGCTTTTTAGTTGGAGGTTTGATCATTCTGGACACGAGTCATTCTATCCTTCTTATTCATTGCCTTTTTGATGTCTTTGTCTTTATATCCAATCTTCTTAAAGACCCTGAAATGTCGATGACAAAATGACTCCAACTGTGGATTCTCTGGCAAATGATTTTGAAATTCTTCACCACACAAATATGAAAATAGTAATTAATTAATTATTAAAATTCAAAATAATTTTCCATTTATCTAAAAAAAAAATAGAAATATAATAACAAAATAATCATAAATAATCTTAAATCATGAATAATTGGTTAGAAGAAATGAAATCCCTTTATTCTTATTCTTCATATAAAAATAATTAAAAATAAAAAATATAAGTTTTATTATTTATATAAAAATAATTAAAAATAAAAATCTAAGTTGTTTATATATTTCTTTATATATAAAAATTATTTTTCTTTTTACTTTTTCTGAATTAAATTTTAAAACTGGTTTCAATCTCCCTAATATTCACTCTTTAAAATCTATTTCTTAATATAAATTTTACCTCTTGTAATATCCCTAATTTTGTTGTTCTAGCGGTGGATGACTCTTACCACAAGCAGGCCTATAAATTTCACCTCTTATAATATCCCTAATTTTGTCGCTAATATTCACTCTTTAAAATCTATTTCTGAATATAAATTTCACCTCTTATAATATCCCTAATTTTGTTGTTCGAGCGGTGGATGACTCTTACCACAGGCAGGCCTATAAATTTCACCTCTTATAATATCCCTAATTTTGTCGTTCGAGCGGTCGATGCCTCTTACGACAGGTAGGCCTATAAATTTCACCTCTTATAGAAACGATACTCCAAAGTTGTTCAGGAAGCATTACTTTTTCTCTTTTAGAGATCTCGTCGTTTAATTTCCTGGCAATCTGTTTAGGTGGCTTTTATGGGATCGGGATTAGGGTGGATAGTGTCGAGACATACACAGACATAACCAGGGCCGTCACCGCCACCGCTGCCGCCTCCTCCTCTTGTTACGTCGATAGGCGTCCCTCTATTGGAATCAGCCACCACTGCCGCCTCCTCCTCTTGTTACGTCGATAGGCGTCCCTCTATTGGAATCAGTGGATTAATCAACCTTTTAATCAAAAATTTCAATCGTAGGGTTGGCAATTGAAGATTCTGGTATATTCTTAATCGTCCTCTCTAATCAATGGATGAGATTTTGATAAATTAACTTCCGCTCATTTATAAAAACGTCCATTTATGTGATTACTTTTTCACATTTACTAAATAAAATTAAAAAATTACTTGCTCATCACCAGATTGCCACGTTCAGTGATTAAGTAATAACAACGATGATTAATAAACTGGACAGATGCGTATGGCTGCGTGGATGTGAACTGCTGCCGTTTCATTGGTGTGGAATTGGATGCAAATTAAAACGTTTTGTAGTGCACCGTCATTTTTTAACCAGGGTGGATGCTTATGGCTTCC
Organism: Picea mariana; assembly: GCA_032191745.1. Taxonomy (NCBI): domain Eukaryota; kingdom Viridiplantae; phylum Streptophyta; class Pinopsida; order Pinales; family Pinaceae; genus Picea; species Picea mariana. The sequence goes on from JASDQU010272128.1 coordinate 7,594, forward strand.
TCTACCAACGATTCCGCTTCCTCTACCCACGATTCCACTTCCGCTTTTCAATTTCATGCCAGCTTTTGCCTGCGTTTTAAATGCCACCCAACGTTATTGATCAATGGAGAGTGTGCGTTTTGTGCATTTTTAACTGTGCACATAGCTTTTCAATTTTTCAATTTCATGACAGGTTTTTTCAATTTCATGACAGGTTTGGCCTGCGTCGGTTTATACATTTTATTAATAAAATTATGTGCATTTATGTGATAATGGAAAATGGAACATTGAAATGGACGTCATTAATTAATTAATTAAAGACCTAACCATATCACTGTTAGTTGGCTGTTTTTACATATTGTTACTTTATTAGACTTACGTTAAAATTTTATTAATTATTTTAATTAATATTTTATTAATTATTAATTAATTAAAAATAATTATATTAATTAATTAAATAATTAATTAATTTATAACGTGGAAAGTGGAAAATTGTTTGGCATAAAAACCATATCACTGTTAGATTAACACATTTTACTTTTAATTATTTTAAAATTATAAACTACTTTTAATTTATTTTAAAATTACAAACTACTTTTAATTTATTTTAAAATTAGCATATACTAAACTCTTAAACAAACATTTGAAAAGACTTTCCTCAAGAGATATTAAATTATAAATTACTTTTAATTTTAATTTTAAAATTACTCGAAGCTATGATGCAAGGAAATTAATGTAACTGTTTTTGAATACCTGTACACTAACGAGGGTTAAGTAGTAGAGATATCTCGTGTAGTGGTTTGAAATCTTTCATGTAGTGGTACACTAAATGAATTTAATCACATAGATGAATAAATTTAACATGTGTAGTAAGTTAAGCTAATATATTTTAATTTTGTTGTGTATTCAAATATTGATATAATTGTAGATTTAAATTATATTAAAAAAAATCAATGTAGATTGCTTTTGAATACTTGTACACTAACAAGGGTTAAGTAGCAGAGATCTTTGATGTAGTGGTTTGAAATCTCTCATGTAGTGGTACATTAAATGAATTTAATCACATAGATGGATAAATTTAACATATGTACTAAGTTAAGTTAATATATTTCAATTTTTTTGTGTATTCAAATATTTATATAATTGTGTAACACTACCAATAGTATTAATGTAAAAAAAAACTACAAATACATAGTTGGTATACTATATACTTATATAATCAATTGTGTATTGGGATATAGGGTGCATCACCACATGGTTAAAAAAAAATACCAAACATAAATTTTATTTTTAACTTTTATTTAGTGCTTGGAATCATATAAGCTTTGGTGCTCACTATCACTCATGACTTGTTATATTTCTTGATTCATTTSCTTTGATGATGGATTTATGTTTCKTTTGGATTTTTTCAAATGCTACCAAATTTTCATTGTTTTTCCTATGTAGCAATCATGCCTCTTGGATGGAGAATGGGTTAGATAAATTGATTCTTACTACATTTTTTTTTATATAAAATTCACAATTATAATTAAATTGAGTATTTTTTCAATCGTAATATGACAAACATTTTGTCACGTTGAAATGTGACAGACATATCCTGACGTCACAATGTGACAAACTCTTGCAAATATTACAATATGTCAAACATAGTAACGTTGCAATCGATCAAACATAGTAAATTCACTATATCGCAAACATATATGGGTATCGCAATGTGACGAACATATATGAAAGTCACAATCTGACAAACATTTCCAAATGTCGCAATGTGTCGATTATAGTGACGTTGCAATCTACCAAACACAGTAACATCGCAATGTGACGAACATATAGGGACATTGAAATATCATGAACATTTACGAACGTCGTAATTTGACGAACATAGAATTTTTATAACAATTTGACAAACATAAATGCGACGAATATATCTTCACGTTGCAATGTGGTGCACACGTCATGACGTCACATTATGATAGGCATTTCTAAATGTTCCAATGGGACGAACACAACACATCGTCGCAATGTGATGTATGCAACTCAGTGTATCAATGTGACAAAAATAAAACAATATCGAAATGAGAGAAACATTTCCCGACGTCGCAATGTCACGAACACAACCCACTTTCGAACTGTGACAAACCTATTCCAACACCATAATCTGAGAAACAAAAACCCTTCGTCATAATATGGGAAACAAACATTTCCTAACGTCGCAATGTGACAAACTTTTCCTAACATCGCAATGTGAGAAACATTTCCTAACGTCGCATTGTGACAAACATTTCCTAACGTCACATTGTGACAAACATTTTCTAGCATCGCAAAGTGACAAACATTTCCTAACGTCGCAATGTATCAAACATAGTAATGCTGCAATCTATCAAACATAGTAATGTCACAATAAGGGACAAACATATAACATTGCAATGCGATCAAGATATTAACGTCACAATCTCACAAACATAGTAATGTTGAAATCTACCAAGCATACAAATGTCACAATTTGATGAACATAGGCATGTCATTAAAATGAGATGAACATCAACATACGTCACAATGTGTCACACGTCGCCCTATCATCACAATATTGCGAACATTTCTTCACATTTTAATGTGAAACACATATGTTGCAATGTGACAAACATAACCATATTGTTACAATGCCATGAGCATGACTTGCCATAACCATATTATTGCAATGTGACAAACATTGTGAAATTGTTGCAATGTGATGAACATAAACCCCTCGTCGTAATATCCCCATCATCGTCAATATGTGACAAACAATATATTGTCATCGCAATGTGATGAACGTAGCCCCATCATTGTAATGTGATGCAAATATCCTATCATCATATTCTAATGCAAATATCTTGTCGTCGTAATCTAGCGAACTTATCCCCTCCCTTGCAATGTGACGAACATAACCATATTATCGCAATGTGACGAACCTATCCTTATACACTGAACATATGATGTGACGAACATAACCATATTGTTGCAATGTTACGAACCTAGCCTTATACGCTGAACATACGATGTGACAAACATAACCATATTGTCGCAATGTCACGAACATAAATATGGTTGACCTTGATTGACCATGACCATAGTTGACTATGGTTGACCATGGTTAACAATGGTTGAACATGCTTGTCCATAACCATATTGTCACAATGTGACGAACATGACGATATTGTTGTGATGTGAAGCACATGAGTGGCCATAACAATATTTTTCGGAATGTGACGAGCATGTCTTGTCATAACCATATTGTCGCAATTTGATGAATATATGCATATTGTCACAATGTGACGAACATGACTGGCCATAACCATATTGTCGCAATGTGATGAACATAACGTCGTCATCACAATGTGATGAAAATAACCATATTGTTACAATGTGATGAAGAAAACCTTGTCATCCTAATGTGATGAACATATCCTCATCGTCTACGACACAAATATCCTATCTTCATAATGTGAAAAAATGACATACGAAACTAGCCTTATACGCTGAACATACGATGTGAGGAATATAACCATATTGTCGCAATGTGACGAACATAAATATGGTTGACCTTGATTGACCATGACCATGGTTGACTATGGTTGAACATGGTTGAGAATGGTTGAACATGGTTGGCCATATCCATATTGTCACATTGTGATGAACACAATGATATTGACCATGACCATTGACCATGGATGACTATGATTGACAATGGTTGGCCATAATCATATTGAGAATGTGACGATTGACCATGACCATGGTTGACTATGGTTGACAATGGTTGAACATGGTTTCCCATAACCATATTGTCACAATGTGACAAAGACAACGATATTGTCACGATGTGAAGAACATGAGTCGCCATAACAATATTTTTCACAATGTGACGAGCATGTCTTGTCATAACCATATTGTCACAATTTGATGAATATAACCATATTATCGCAATGTGATGAACATGACCTTGTCATCACAATGTGATGAACATGACCTCGTCATCACAATGTGATGAAAATAACCATATTGTTGCAATGTGATGAACAAAACCTCCTCGTCCTAATGTGATGAAAATATCCTCACCATCTGTGACACAAATATCCTATCGTCATAATGTGAAAAACAATGTCTTGTCATCACTCTGTGATGAACATCGCCCCATTGTCTTGGTCAACTATGGTCATTGCCAACCATGGTCACCTATGGAATATAACTGTCAAACTTGGTTAACCATTGTTATCCATAGTCAACCACAGTCAACCATGGTCATGGTCAACCAAGGTCAACAATAGTGAAGGTAATCCATAGTGAACGTCAAGCATAGTGAAGGTCTATGAAAGTTAACCACGGTGAAGGTTTATGGAAGTTAACTATCGCCATGGTCAACCATAATTAACCATGTCAACCATAGTGAACCTTTCCTTTCCAAACTCAACAAATTTCTACAATGAACATATGAAATTTATGTTCATCACATTGCCAATATTTACTTAAATGACCTGTCATTGCAATGTGATGAACCTAAAACCCTCATCCCAATATCGTCATCGTCATCAATATGTGACAAAAAATATAATGTCGTCGCAGTGTGATGAACATAGCCCCGTTATTGGAATGTGATGCAAATATCGTGTCATCATATTGTGATGCAAATATCTTATCGTCGCAATCTGATGAACATAGCCTTGTCATCACAATGTCATCAACATAGCTTCATTGTCACAATGTTACGCGAATATCATGTCGTCATAATGTAACAAACACTTCCAAATTTCACTATCTGAATGCCATCCGTAGTCTTGGTCAACTATGGTCATGACTAACCATGATCATTTATGGACAACCATTGTCAAACATGGTTAACCATTGTCAACCATGGTCAACTGAAGTCAACTATGGTCATGGTCAACCAAGTTCAACCATAATGAAGTTAATCCATAGTAAATGTCAACCATAGTGAAGGTCTATAGAAGTTAACCACAATGAAGGTCTATTGAAGTTCACCATGGTCATGGTCAACATAGCCTTGTCGCAATCTGATGAACATAGCCTTGTCATCACAATGTCATCAACATAGCTTCATTGTCACAATGTTACGCGAATATCATGTCGTCATAATGTAACAAACACTTCCAAATTTCACTATCTGAATGCCATCCGTAGTCTTGGTCAACTATGGTCATGACTAACCATGATCATTTATGGACAACCATTGTCAAACATGGTTAACCATTGTCAACCATGGTCAACTAAAGTCAACTATGGTCATGGTCAACCAAGTTCAACCATAATGAAGTTAATCCATAGTAAATGTCAACCATAGTGAAGGTCTATAGAAGTTAACCACAATGAAGGTCTATTGAAGTTCACCATGGTCATGGTCAACCATAATTAACCATGTCAAACATAGTGAACCTTTCCTTCCCAAAGTCAACAAAGTTTTACCAAAGTCAGCCATGAACATGGCCAACCATACTGAAACATGGTCATTGTAAATTATTGTATTAATGTATTAATATTTTAATAATTTATTAATGTATTATTACTTTAATAATGTATTTATTAAGGTATTAATACTTTAATAATGCATTACTAAAGTTTTGATACCTTTTTAATGTATCAATTCTTTAAAATTATTTTTTTAATATCAATATTTATGTTTTATTAAAAGTAATAATATTAATATTTTAGTGTATTAATAATATTAATAAATACACTATTAATAATGTATTAAATGTATAAACTAATTAATGTATAAATTAATTAATACTTAATGTTACTTAATGTATTAATACTTAATATTAATTAATGTATTAATACTTAATGTTAATAATGTATTTAATGTATTAATTAATAAATAGTTTACATTATATGTTACATTATTAATGTATTAATACTTTAATAATACATTATTAATGTATTAACTAATTAATACTTTAATGATATATTTATTAAGGTATTAATATTTTAATAATTTATTGATACTTTTTTAATGTATTAATTCTGTAATATTAATGTTTTAATATCAATATTTATGTTTTAATATAAATATAAATATTTATATCTTTGTGTTTAATATTATTAATTAATACATTATTAATATTATATTTATTGTATTAATGTATAAATTTATTAATATACTTTACATTATACATTAATGTATATATTAATTAATAGATTACATTGTTAATGTATTATTCTATTAATAAGTTACTTTATATATTAATATAAATTTATACATTACATTAATACAATACATCAATGTATCATTACATCATTAATGTATCAATCAATTACATTATACATTAATGTAACATAATACTTTAATTTATAGACTACATTTATACATTATTATTATTTATTACATTAATGTAATACATTACATTAATAGATCTCATTAATTTATATACATTAATATAATATTAATGTAATAATTAATTAATACATTAATTATGTATTAATATACTAATCTTGGTCTGGAAGGCATGTCGACCGTCAACTAGTAACAACCACATTAAGTAAAAAGTGGTTGATATATCAGCGCCATTAATTAAAAAAAGTGGAAATAAAACCGATCGGGTATATCAACCACTTTTTACTTAATGTAGTTGTTGCTAGTACTTTCTCTATGCAACTTCACAATCACACAACGGCAATCCCTCGTTACCCGAACCGCCCTACTCCCAGCCAACGCCTTTCTCTTAACAACACTCGTTTAATCTGTTTTCTCTATTTTTGCATAACTGCATGGGCGTTTCCTCCTATAATACAGGGAGTGACTATCAACTAAAATGTTTTTGTTTAGCAATTTAATGTAAAAAACTTTAAAATCCCCGGACTAGCTCTCAATTCTGATGGCATGTAAGTCGGTTTTTTCAATTTCCACATAACTGCATGGGCCTTTCATTTCTTATTTATCATGGCCGTCAAGTCTGTAATTTTGACATTTGGTGGAATTTAAATTTAATATATTTATGTAAATTAATTAAATAATAAAATAGTTGTTCGTATAGTTTTTATATATAAATATTCTCATTTTCAATATACGAAACATTAAAAACAAAAAACAAATCTGTAACTGAATGCCAATTTTTCATATACATAAAAAATTCAAAATACTCCAAAGACTCTCCCCGTATAAAATATTTAATTCTCTATACCTAAATGCTTATATCACCGTTACTAAGCATTTAATTATAATATTAATTTAGATTTTTGTTAAATAGTAAATATTTTTTTTTTTAAATAAGAAATAGATTTTTTTTTTTTTTACACGAAAGAAAGAAACTCAGGAAACTCACCAATAATATTTAGACTTATTATCACCGTTTCTAGTATCTAACTAGCAACAACTACATTTATGTAAAAAGTGGTTGATATACGCTGATCGGCACCATTTTTCCACTTTTTTAAATTAATGACGCCCGTATATCAACCACTTTTTACATAAATGTGGTTGTTGCTAGTTGACGGCCGGCATGCATCGCCACAACCATGAACATATTTTGATACAATTGAAATGCAATATT
>JASDQU010272132.1:0-13269 GCA_032191745.1 Picea mariana
CTCTACATCGCAAGGAAAGAAATGGCCTTTACCTAAACATGTCAAGACCTATACCTAGAACTAGACATAACAAGACCTAGACATGGAGAGACCTAGATCATGACCTAGAAATATACGATGAACATGGATTACACCATGACCTACACCTATACAGTGAACATGACATAGACCATGACATAGACCTAGATCTAGAAATAGACTTAGACCATGACCTATACCTATGCCATGACCATGACCTAGACCATGACCTAGACCCCCCTAACTCCATCTAACCCTAGGCATAACTGATACTCGACCCTTAACCCCATCCACACTAAATCCTAAAGTGCATTATGCATACGCATCTTGTTAAAGGCCCCACAACCCTTGCACCCACATATTGGTGCTCTAACCATTTATCTATGTCTCAAAACATTTCCAATCATAAGCCCTTAGCTCCTAGTTGCCCCCAAACCCCTATACATATTTATTCATAAATATGTTTGGTCTACAATAAATTCTATATCCATCACATTAAGAGAACACACACTCTCTTTTGACTTGAAATCCTTGAGATGGTGCACTCATCCTTTCTTAGTAGGAATGCATGTGTGTTCCTAGAATGCACACACACTTTAATGCACACATGTTATATGAATGTGTGCACATTGCTGCTGGGAAGTTTTAAGTGCCAAGCACACTTCTGAACCTCATCCATCTCAAAAACGTGAACAAGTCAAGTATTTGAATGCAAAAATAGCAATATTAGACAAGTTTTTGTTCATTTTGTCTTGTTGTTTAATTCATAGACAATGTTTTTCTATTTCAAGACAATAGTGGGAAGAATTGGAAGACAAATTTGTCCAAGTAGAATTGGAATTGTTGGTTGTTTCTTCTTGTGTAATAGCAAGACGAATTTGTCCACTTGGAATTGTTAGTTGTGTCTTCTTGTGTAATACCAAGACAAATTTGTCCAATTAGAATTGTTGGTTGTGTCTTCTTGTGTAATACCAAGACAAATTTGTCAAATTGGAATTGTTAGTTGTGTCTTCATGTGTAATACCAAGACGAACTTTTCCAATTGGAATTGGAATTGGAATTGTTAGTTGTGTCTTCTTGTGTAATACCAAGACAAATTTGTTGTGGCATGATGGAAGCCAATTTTCTCTTTGAATATGGGGAACCTACGGAATAGAGGTAGAAATTCCTAGAGGAAAGAAATACCCATTGAAAAGGTAGAAGAGGAAAGAGAAAAGGAAAGTTTATGTATGTCAAAGTGTAGGCTTCCAGAAGAGGGAATCCAATTTCTAACAGAATATATGTTGTTGTTGTTTCTCCTCCATCATCACAAGAAAAGAGTGGGAGTTCGGTAGACACCAATCCAATCAATATATCATCATTAATATGGTCAAATTGATTTGGTTGATCCCACCACATTTCATCTTTCCCATGTAAGTGGTTGGTGGCAATTTCGGCTTCTATATTTGATGAATAGTTCTGTAATTGGAAATATCTCCTGAGTCCAAAAAACCATGCTTTAGCATCGTCCTCCCTTTCTCTTTCACCATCAAAGGATGGTGGCTTGAGCTTCCTCATCTCTCCTTGAAAACTGTCCACCTCATGTCTCCTTCTTTGGTGCCTAATAGGAGACACCTCTATATTTATTAAGGAATAATCATATGCATAAAAATTTATTACTGAGTAAGGAGGTGAGTGGTGTCTATGAGCTCTACTAGCACTTATGGAATAACCCACTCTTCCACAATCATTTCTTCGTTCATGACACTTGCCTTCTTCCTCTTGATTTGAGTCATTTTTGGCTTAAACTTACAATTTATTTAAGATGTGTAGCACTCAAGCATTTATTTGAATTTTCTCCCACATCAGCCTCTCATTCTCTACCTTGTAGCTCCACACTTCTATTTTTAGGTTCTTCACAGTTTCTACCAATGTCTCTTGCTCCCCTCGGCCCTTGCATCCATTGGATTTTGTCTCTACATTGTCAATTCTGGTATTCTGGCCTTCATCCTCTTTATCATGGCTGGAGACTCCCTCGCCTTCTTCCATTTCTTCAATATGAATTTTGAGCTGATGTGTGTAAACCCCTTAATTCTGCAAAATGTGCAAGTGACCATTTTGTCAAAATTAAGCATATGATAAACAAAATTTATCAATAATGTTATAAATCCTTTCAACTCATGAAGAATTTATATAAACAACACTTCCATGTTATCCTTGGGTTGATACAGAAATCAATTCTGCATAGGTGCTTCCTTCAAACCACTTTCCCAAGTGACCACGGCTCGAAACCGTGGGCCAAATCCTTCCTGGCACTTTTCTGTGTTAGAATTACTATATCAGAGATTGTGTGGTTGAAAATCGATCGAGACTTGAGATCGATAGTCAATAGGAGGTCCAGGACTCCGGCTTTAGGAGTTCTGGACTATCCACACTCTCAACTCTTCTGGAGTGCCAAGTTTCCAGGCTGCAAGATTTTTTTCCACGTATCCTGTCCTAATCAATTGTGGAGATTAACTCCAGCCTTTGGGAGTTCTCAACCAAAGAAACTTGCAACTCAAAATATCTGTAGTACCAAATATTCAGACCTTGGGATCTTATGCCACATGTCTACTATAATCAATGGTTGAGATGGACTCTGACCTTTGGGATTCATCTCCCCAACTGCTTATGCCTCGAATCGTCCAGAGTGGCATGTCTCCGGACTGTAGGATATGCTGCCACATGGAGGAAAGTAAGGCACAAACATGTGGCCCTATCGGATGGGTGACATGTGTCATATAATAACTGGAAAGAATGGTATTTGAAAGAAACAAAATATGGTGACACGTGGCAAGCTCCAAGTGTGTCCATGTCACGGTAGGTCATGTCAACAGGCCACGTCACTCGAGTTCCTCATACCTTTAGGACCTCAAAAATTCAGAAGACTTCTCCCCACTAAACCACAAGTTCCCTAAATGCTGAAATTCTGAATCGACTGATTTGTGGACATGTGTTGTTGGCACAGGGGTAGACCCAAGGTTCAACGCTTCAATAACACACCAAGAAAACCCTAAATGTTGACCCTTTAGAAAACACCTACGAAGAAGATGAAGTCTCACCCAAGGTAGAGGCAGGGGGGGTTGTTGGACTCAAGTGTATACAACCAAGCTGGGACATAGATCTGTGATTACAACACTTAGAAAAGTACTTGGACAACAATATGCATTAGTTCTTGAATCTCATTCACATCGCAGCTTAAACCCTTATTACAGAGCAACGCAGTAACAATAAAGATCAAGCACTTTCAATCACTTAGCACCTAACTTAGATCATATATAGCATTCAATCATCTTAAAGCACTAAGAAACAACATCAGATCCATTCATCATACATTATAACAACATCGCTAAAAAAATAAACAACATAAATAATAAATCACATCGCACAAAGAACATCAAGACATAGGATATACGTGGTTCACCCCAGTATGGAGCTACGTCAACCAACTTATTCTCTTCTTATTTATTAGTCTTCAATATTCTTACATTATGTTGCTCCTGTGCACAAAGCCATAGAGCCAACTCCACCAAGGACAAGAGATTTGTGCACAGAGCACCAGATCCTCCTTCCATAAATCAAGTTAAGGCACAGAGCCTTACATACAACGTCTGTTCACAAAGAAACCTACAAAATACTTGCGCTTAGCTCCGCAAGTTTTAACATATTCTTGCACAAAGCCAACTAGTCATGCACTAAGCCAATCAATAAATACTTTTACATCGCTTAGCTACTACTTATTTATACATTTACAAAGAGGCCTAAACATGGGTAAACCCATGGGCCGACATCCCATAACCCATTACATAAACCCTAATGAACTCTTTTCTTGGTCCACAAGCCCGCAAAACAAGCGAGATCACGCGATCTCAACTTTGCCTGGGCGCTCCATCTTCGATCGGCCTGTCGAAGTCCAAAAAGTGGTAAAAAATGACCAATGTTTCCTCAAAACTTGGTTGAGAGACAACATGCCCCCAGCACTCACCTGTGACTCATCCTAATTCACTCAGATTTGGGTAGCACTGCTTCGAAGGCCTCGAGATTATCTCAAGCTACCTCAACTTGCTTCTTTGTCAGAGCCTCATGCTCAACAAACTCCTGAATTATTTTCTCTGTAAAATTCTCTTCTAGGCATTGTTCCACTGTCGCAACCACTTAGTATAGATGTGATCCTTGTCCTTCAATCTCTTAAAAAATTATGTAGGCTTCGTCCTGCACTAGTTGTAGTCTCTGTGTAACTTCCATGAATCTACTCTAGATGGCAGTAATATGTTGTTGGACTACACGCTGCTCCTATGATCTCTTCATTTTCTCAACTGCAGTGAGTGAATTCATCTGTGCCTGGACGGTGGAGGCCTACTGTTGCACCTCTTGTAGTTGTGCTTCCAATTTTCTTAGCTCCAGATCTTCTGCAAGGCATTCATAGGTATGCACACTTCGATCACTCAACTTCTTACATTCTGAGGCGAGTGCCTTGATCCTTCCAACTACGCTCTTGGAGACTTCCTCCCTCTGGTTGCGTACTTCTTGTGGAGTGCTCATCATGGATTGGATATCTAACTTCATTATTCATTCTTGAAGTTGCTAAATGGCCTCAATGAGCTTCCCCACTTGAATCTCGACTGACTCTTATTCCTCCTGTGCCAAGCCCGGCATAGAGTGAAGTGCTTTAGTCATTGCCTCTTTGACCGTTGTCTTCTCTGTGAGAAAATGGTCTTTTTCTTTATGTACCTTTGCTTTTTCCTCCTTGAACATCACCAAAATTTTATCTTTCTCCTTCTCGTAGGTGGTAATGGGGGACTGTGTAACTCGTAGTTTCTCTAAGACCTCCTCCTTTTCTTTCTTCAAGGATTTTGTAGCCTATTCCTTTTCTTCCTGAACTCGACAAAGTCAAGCCTCTGTTACATCTACTAGTGTTGGTAATTGGGTGGGCTCATCTCCCAATTCTACAATCTTCGATGACAAGGGTGCAGTAGGTACTGCACAGCTCGAATGGATGGATTCTTGTATCTCCTTCATCTCCTTCTCGATTATTTCATACAATGTCTCCTTCTTTTCTCTGTATCGCTGCAAGATATTCTCTAAAGCATCCTCGACAACTGCGATTATTATATTGACATCGTCCTCTATGAGCATGGCCTTTATCTTGGGATTATTGGCGCACATCTTCTTTCTTGATGAGGGTTTCTGTGGAGAAAACTTCCTCTTCTTCGATGTTTCGGCCTTGGTAGGGGGAGCCTTCAGTGGTATAAATTCACCTTTGTCTTTATTTTCTCCTTCTTCCCCTCCTTATTCTTGATTCACTTCACCTCCCCCTCCTATGGGTGAGTCAGGCCCACTTTCCTCTGAGGCGTTGTTCTCCTCATCACTTTCTATGTTCTACACTTCCTCCTTTTTCTTCTTTTTCTTCGCACTAGTTTGTCGATCATGCTCGACCCAAGTGACTAAGAGACTTCCGATGATGTTGGGGTCAGAGAGTTCTTCATCTTCCACTGGTAAAAGGAACTATGTTGGCCATTCTTTGGTGATATCCTCCATGTCTTCGTCGGTTATCTTATAGTAGGACTGTAGCTCCTCCTTACTCTCATCCTTGTGTGCAGTGATATAGATAAAGTGTCGATCTATGCGAAACTTTGCTACTGGTCTATACTAGTACAATGTGTTCGATGTCATGTGTGCGAATCCCTCAATAACATGCTTCAGCTGCTAGTAGTAGGCATGGAAGACAACGTTTGACTGCCACTGCTTCAACGTGTCATTTGTATAACACAAGGTAGAAAACGTTGTGGCCAACGGATCCGATGGCTCAACTTCTAGGAATGTCACTCCTTCCAGCATCTGCCAAGCGACAAATATGATCAATACAAGTAACCAGATAAAATGGAATTTATACCCCTGATCTTTCACTTCACGATAGTCTTTCTTGAGCTCATTGATGAGGTAAATCGACCAGTTCATTTTCATCCCCTCCAGGCACTTTCTTGCGAGGTCTACTAAGAATCTAGTGACCTATGTCAGATGGTTTTTTTTTATGATATTTCTAGCTATAATCTGACAAGCTAGGCGCATTGCAGGTTCCTAGATGGAGGATACCTTGTAGCCTTGCTTTCCCTTTTCTACATCGCCATAATCCTCCTTTATGCACTGTGCCAGGGAGAAATATGAATCCTTCCATGGGTAGAATTGCTAAGGGTCTGGTCCCTGCATGCTCAACCCTGTAATCAAGTGGATCAGCGCCAAATCCACATAAATGATCCTGTCAAGCCACATATATCCTTTGTGATAGCACGAAAGGAGGAGTTTAACTCAAGAGTTAACCTCCTGATGTCGGCCAAAGTGAGGGATCTTCATTACATTCAATATCATTGACTACACGAGATCCTTAATCCACAGCTGGGAGATTATGCATGGCTTCCTCCCAGTTGTCTTCATTAAATACCTATGCAGTGCGATTAAAGTGTATTTCTTCCTTTCTCTGAGGTTAAAGTCGTTGTTCTTCAGAGCTGGGATCTGTCCTAAGTGGGGTCCAACTATGTGTATCCCCTTCGGGACGTATGTAGTGATCAATGTGTACTCGAAGTCAAGTGGGATACTTTCGTGGGTAACCGTGCCAGCCAAAGGCGGTATATAATCTGGCAAGAACGACGGGATCTTCTTTACGTTAGCTAGATCATCGCGGTGCTTGCTTTTCTTCTCAGTAGTACAACTAGAACAACGTCTAGTCGAGAGGGATGCTTGCAGTCCTTCAGTCGACGACACTTGTATTCCTATAGACATAACTTTCTTAGCCATGAGCTCCATGAGAATCTCTTCCACAAACTTCTCTAACATGCTAGGTTCATCTGACATTCACACCTATAACCAAATAGATCGAGTAGCAGAATGGACAAGAGAGGTAATCAAATGGATGGTGAGGTATAAAAATCACAACGCGATATACAATCGATTCTCTATTATATTGGATAATCACAGGTGGAAAAAATTGGTCCTAGCGCAGCGTCTGACGGGTTAAATAAGCAAGCATCATAACATATTCCTCCAACAGGCAATAATGCATCAATCAATGTGAATCCATCCATTATGGTGCAGTTTCAATGGTCCATTCGCTCATAACTGCATTTTCTATCCGTTTTGGGGTGTCATTCTAATGGTCGGGGCACCTCCAATGGTCATATAGCTTTGTCGTGGAGAATTCCCATTCTGCGTGGTTCTGCTATTCCAGTGAGTTTCAAGTTATGCAGATCTGCCTCCTACGAATTATTTTCAGGAGCTTCCTGTATTTTTTCTATCTTGGATTTCTTCTTACTGAGATTTCTTGCCTTATTTCCTGTGATCCGAGTCTCTGAATTCCTCTTTCCATTCTTATTCTTATATTTTCTTAGCATAGTGACTTCACACTACTGATGTTCTCTCAAAGGGTTCAAAGGTAATACCTCTTTTCTTACTATGTCCTAGGTGGACATACTTTCTTCTTGCATGGACAGGTCCTTCACACCTTCTTGCATTCTTTCAACTTTGATAGCTACTTGTCTTTCATTCTACTGCATTGACTCAACTTCTCATTCTTCTGTCAGCCGATATATTCTTCGAGCTATGAGATCCCTTAGTTCTTGTTTTTTATGTTCTGTATCTCCTTCCTCTGTTTTCCTTTTGATCTGATCCTTTTCAATCCAAGTCTTTCCTAAAAAAAGTAGAAAAGGGGCGTTGTTCTCAACAAATTTAATGACTTCAAATTCTTCTTCAGTCGATGTTTCATGAGAAATCATAGGTATATTAATAACTCTTCCACATAGGGTTATCATATTTCCTTTAAACAAGCCTATCCTTCCCAATGAAGGTATCATAGCAAGATTTCCCAAAATTTCCCAAGTGCTTTCTGGCATAATATTCATGTGTGTTTCTTCATCAAATACATAGTCTATGTCGAAGTCTTCTATTCTTGTAACTATGCGCTATTTTTCTTTCAGAATATCTGGTAAACTGATGTCTCTGTGATGATCCATTACTTCTTTTAACTATATTAACATAGTCTCTGACTCTTTTTCTGTATGATTCTTTAACATATCCTTAGTCTCTTGACCTTCTTTATAGTTTTCTTGTCTCATGTTCATATTTTCAACATTAGCAATCATCCTTGGGCAATCCTCAACCTCATGACCAATAGCTTTACAACAAAGAAAAACATGACCTATAACAGGGCATTCCTTAGAAATATGTATTGGTCTTTTGCAATTATAACACAATGTTAATCCTCTCTTTCTTTTAAATGATCCCCAGCCTCTCATGTACTGCGTACTGGGATCACAGTGATGGACCTGCAATCTACAAAAATTCTTTCTAGATTCCTACATCCACTTATTAGTCCAAAAATTCTTTCTATGCATAGGAATAACATATCTTTCTCTATTTCTATCAAATTTATTTAGAGAAACTCTTTCTTCTAATTGTGCCCTAGATTTCAGACTAGGAAAAAATCTATCAAACATACCTAGATTCATGCTTTCGAAGAAAACATTTCCACTTATCTTACCCTTACCAGAGCACAAAGATTTAAGATCTTACCTATTTTCTTCATATCATGTTTTTTTCTTAGCACAGAGCTTCACAAGTCAAGTAGAATACCGTGCATTACAACAACATATCTACGCACAAAGATTTCTATTTTCTTCAGTTCCCAACAATCACAGTTTCAGGTCCCAACAATGTAACCATTTGTTCGCACAGGGGCAGACCCAGAGTTCAACGCACCAACAAAGCCCTAACTACTGACCCTTTCGGAAACACCTGCGAAGCATATGAAGTCTCACCTGAGGTAGAGGCAGGGGGGGTTGTAGGACTTAGGTGTCTACAACCAAGATGGGACAAAGATCTGTGATTACAACACTTAGCAAAGTACTTGGACAACAACATGCATTAGTTCTTGAATCTCATTCACATGGCATATTAAACTCTTATTAAAGAGCAACACAGTAACAATAAATATAAAGAAATTTCAATCACTTAGCACATATCTTAGCTCAGACATAACATTCAATCATTTTTAAGCACTAAGAAACAACATCTTATCCATTCATCAAACATTATAACAACAACACTAAGCAAATAAACAACATAAATCATAAATCACATCGCACAAATCACATCAAGACACAAGATATACGTGGTTCACCCCAAAGTGGGGCTACGTCCACCAACTTCTTCTCTTCTTCTTTATTAGTCTACAATCTTCTTATATTATGCTTCTCCTATGCATAAAGCCACAGAGTCAACTCCGCCGAGGATAGGAGATCTGCGCATAGAGCACCAAATCCTCCTTCCCTAAATCAGGTCAAGGAACAAATCCTTACATACAACGTCTGTGCAGAAAGCAACCTACAAAATACTTACTCTTAGATCCACAAGTCTTAACATATTCTTGCACAAATCCAACTAGTCATACACTAAGCCAATCAGTAACTACTTTTACATCACTTAGCTACTACTTATTTATACATTTACAAAGAGGCCTAAAAATGGGTAAACCCATGGGCCGACATCCCATAACCCATTACATAAACCCTAATGAACCCTTTGCTTGGTCCACAAGACCACAAAACAAGCGAGATCCCGCAATCTCAGCTCTACCTGGGCACTCCATCTTTGACCAGCTTGTTGAAGTCCCAAAAGTGGTCAAACATGATCAATGTTTCCTAAAAAATTGATCAAGGACCAACATGTGTCCTCAACATGAACGGTCTAGATTTACTACGAGGTTCAGGACTTCATAGGTTTTTCGTTTCTGAACACCACCACACCTTTGGACTGTCAAACTCCAAATTTATGAACCCTTTCTAATCTTCAGACACGTGTACCTGAATATGAAGGGTCCCTATTTACTCCGAAGTTCAGGACTTTAGAGGTTTTCTGTCGATCCCCGACCATTGGTCATCAATGATTTATTTTGGAAAACTTACACACTTATAATTTTTGAAAAAATCACAAGTGAATCTGGGTCGTTGATCTCCCGACCAAGATGATATTGACCATTGGTTTTCTCCAACTTCCAAAACAACCAAAATCAATAGGAACCATTGATGTTCCTAATTTTTTCAAATCGAAAAATCAATCCTAGTCGTTGATTTGGTAATTCTGCCAAACCTTGCAAACATTCAAATTTTTAATTTTTTTCAAGGACGAATCGAGACTGTTGATCCAAGATCGAACACGATCTCAACCGTCAATTCTCCAAACTCTGTCCATCATTACAACGACCATTAAAACTCAAATTTTTGACCTTCTAAGTCGAACTCGACTTCGAAACTCCGCAGATTGAATTCATTAACTTCTTAGATAATCCAGGAATCAATCAAAATCAGATCCTTTCACAAATTTGGGGGATTTCACTCAAATAATTCCACTGTTTTTCCCCAATTCGCACTGATATATATAACATCTGAAACAACAAATCTTTTTTATTCACACTTGTTTTGGCCCGTAAGAGTCCGGTGTTTGAACCAGAAGCTCTGATACCAATTTGTAACATCCCTAGCCACCCAAGATGGGAAACACGACTACATTTCTTCTATGTTACCAAACTGTAACATACCCATCCTCCCACAGGAAAACATGCCACACCAACATACCCATCCTCCCACAGGACAACATGCTTAGATATAGCATTCAAACATCTTTAAGCACTAAGAAACAACATCTTATCCATTCATCAAACATTATAACAACAACACTAAGCAAATAAAAAACATAAATCCTAATCACATTGCACAAATCACATCAAGACACAAGATATACGTGGTTCACCCCAGTGTGGGGATACATCCACCAACTTCTTCTCTTCTTCTTTATTAGTTTGCAATCTTCTTACATTTGGCTTCTCCTCTACACAAAGCCACAGAGCCAACTCTGCCAAGGATAGGAGATCTATGCACAGAGCACCAAATCCTCCTTCCCTAAATCAGGTCAAGGAATAGATCCTTACATACAACATCTGTGAACAAATCAACCTACAAAATAATTTCTCTTATCTCCACAAGTCTCAACATATTCTTGCACAAATCCATCTAGTCATGCACTAAGCCAACTAGTAACTACTTTTACATCGCTTAGCTACTACTTATATACATTTACAAAGAGGCCTAAAAATGGGTAAACCCATGGGCTGACATCCCATAACCCATTACATAAAACCTAATGAACCCTTTGCTTGGTCCACAAGACCACAAAACAAGCGAGATCCCACAATCTCAGCTCCTCCTGGGTGCTCCATCTTCGACCAGCCCGTCGAAGTCCCAAAAGTGGTCAAACACGACCAATGTTTCCTCAAAACTTGGTCGAGGACCAACATGTGTCCTCAACATGAACGGTGTAGATTTACTATGAGGTTTAGGAATTCAGAGGATTTTTGTTTCTGAACACCACCACACCCTTGGACTGTCGAACTCCAAATTTACGAACCCTTTCTAATATTCAGACACATGTACCTAAATATGAAGGGTCTTGATTTACTACAGAGTTCGGGACTTCAAAGGTTTTTTGTCGATCCCCAACCATTGGTCATCAACGATTTATTTTGGCAAACTCACACACTTATAATTTTTGAAAAAATCACAGGTGAATCTGGGTCGTTGATCTCCCGACCAAGATGATATTGACCATTGCTTTTCTCCAACTTCCCAAACAATTGAAATCAATAGGAACCGTTGATGTTCCTAATTTTTTCAAATCGAAAAATCAATCCTAGTCGTTGATTTGGTAATTCTGCCAAACCTTGCAAACATTCAAATTTTTAAATTTTTTCAAGAACGAATCGAGATCGTTGATCCAAGATCGAACATGATCTCAACCATCGATTCTCAAAACTCTGTCCATCATTACAATGACCATTAAAAATAAAATTTTTGACCTTCTAAGTCGAACTCGACCCCGAAACTCCGCAGATCGAATTCATTAACTTATTAGATAATCCAGGAATCATTCAAAATCAGATCCTTTCACAAATTTGGGGGATTTCACTCAATCACTTCCTCTTTTTTTCCCCAATTCGCACTGATATATATAAAATCTGTAACAACGAATCTTCTCGATTCACACTTGCTTTGGCTCGTAATAGTCCGATGTTTGAACCAGAAGCTCTGATACCAATTTGTAACGTCCCTAGACACCCAAGATGGGAAACGCCACTACATTTCTTCTATGTTACCAAATTGTAACATACCCATCCTCCCATGGGACAACATGTCACACCAAGAACGCACCTCTTGGCTGATTTGGAGACTCTGATAACAGTTAATTAATAAAGAGGCATTAAATACATACATGAAATGATCAAGATTCATACCACAACATAAAATACATGCACAATAAGTCATGCAAAACATTAACTAGCAAGAATGCATATTATAGGTACTTTCTCAGGTATAATAATTTGATATGCAATAGAAATAAATACATAAGCAAATGAAACCATAACAGAGAGCACTTATCTTTTATAAAAGAAGACATCAACTGGTCGCAAACCAAGGATGTTCCACCCAACCATAGATGTTGTTGTTCTAAGTATCAACAATAGTGTCATCCCCGAGCCAGGGCTATGAATCCACAAGGATGGTTCCAAAGTGTTACATGGCTTCCCAAACCAGTCAGCACTCAAGATCTCATAGGATTCTCCATCACTCAAAACAATCCAAGTACCCAACTCTCTTCTACCTAGCCTGCACCACCCAAGAGAATAGACCTCCACCCTTCTCTGCCACGCAGTCCCTCATGAAGTCCCTCTCCTTCGAGGGCTCTAGTAGAGATAGTCCAGAATCTCCATGTTGGGACTCTCAGGAATCGCATCTATGATCAAATTTAATCACATACCAAGTATCTCAAACATGCAGGCCTCAAATCACGACTGGATTACACCACCAATTGCTATAGCCAACAAAACTGTGGCTTCCCTTCAACAGTTCGTCTTCCTTTCCCAAGCCAAGATATCAAAATGAGGAAATATGAGTGAGTGAAGGAAATGGATGGATTGTAGACTCCAAGAGAGAGGATGAACATTGAATCAAAATAGGTGAATGAACGTGTGAGTCGACCAACAACAATACTAGAATGGGGATGGGAATGAGAGTATTTTCCAATGGGAGAATGAACCCCTTCCATAGACCAGGGACAGGTTTTTGTAATTCATGGGGGTCAAGAATGTTTTTGCCTCCCTCCAAGAGCTCACGTAACTGATCCCCCCCCCCC
>JASDQU010272134.1:7914-23161 GCA_032191745.1 Picea mariana
TATTTTGTATTCACTTTGAATTATAGTACACTCATCACTTCACTTTATTATTTACCTTTTAAAATCCCTTAAACCACTTTGACTACTTTGACCTTTTGGGGCTTCTAGATGACATGTGAGGGTCCTCCAACTTCGAAAGTCCATAACTCTCAAACCATGAGGAGTTATGTGACGTTCCACATACCACCAGAAATGGAATGACATGTAATATTCATATAGAATAGTATTGTCTGAAAATATATCATAATGCATACCTTTACCCATCAAACAAACTTGGGTCCATTGCCCAAACCTGGGGTCTCCAACTTCTCATGGACATAACTCTCTAACCGTGAGGAGTTATGTGACGTTCTACATACCACCGAAAATGGAATGACAAGAACTATACATCTAGGATAGTTTCACCAACAATTTCCTTGATCTTCATCTCTTTATTCCACATACAAACATGGGTCCTCCAACCATTCTTCTAGGATAACTCAATCTGCAAAGTGTCTTCCCATGAGGGATTTCACCATAAGGGGACCACTTTGGAGTTCATCCATTTGTGCACCTTACCAATCATGATAAGAAAATAATGAGATGATGGGTTCTCTAACCATTCTTCTAGGATAAATAAATCCGCAAAGCATCTTCCCGTGAGGGCTTTCACCATAAGGGGACTACTTTGGAGTTCATCCATTTGTGCACCTTATCAATCATGATAAGACAATAATGAGTCATCTATACATTTTTCCAACAATTCATAATATACCAATGAAACCACATTGATCCATATTCATCATGTATCAATGAAAACACATTGATCCATCTTCATCATATCAATGACAACTCATTGATCCATCTTCATCTATGCATTCTCATCAAGGACAATACATATTATATTACATCAATCATCAATCAATCAATCCTTTGACATCAATCAATAACTTGACATCAATCAATCAAACCATTGGCATCAATGACAACATGATCCAACAATATGTTTAGGTTCGCTTGGGTGAGAAATCCACTTATAACGAATTGAAATGCTGGTATGACCTTTGTTACTTTTTGTTTGGTTCAAGTAGCTAGTTGTACCAGCCATGATTTATCATGTTTAACTTATTGAAATTTAAATTTCTCAACATTTTGAGGGTTAGCATAACTCAAATTAGAACAAGGGTCAATTAAAATGGAAATAGTATGGTTGGGAATCGTACCTTCCATCTCCACCACTAAAGCTTGGTGGTCATCTTGTCTATTATCCAAGGCTGCATAAATTTGTGGCATGCTCCTAGCCACATCATTGACTGTGGTAACCTATTGGATGTTGTATAACCTCCTATTTTTTTTGTTTCCTATGCGGAAAATCCCTAAGAAGATGTTCTTCTCCATAGCCCCAACATTTCAAGGGTTCTCTCTTCATGTTATCAGTCTTACTTGGAACTGCTTTGAATTTTTTATTTCCACTCTGGGATGGAAAATTTTCCTGATACACACTTCTGGTAGGAAGGACCATACTAGATCTCTTCCCATGGTTCTTAAATCTTGAGGATTTAAACCCCTTCTTCTTGAATCCAAATTTGTTTTTCTTCTTCCAGTCTTCATGGGGTTCTGTCTTATTCTTGAATTGCTCATAAAAATACCTTGCCTTTTGAATAGTATCTTCTAAAGTCTTTGGCTCATCAAACTCAATTTTGTCCTGGTAGGACTAAGGTAATCCACTAATAAATCATTGCATCTTTACTTTTTCATCCATTATGTAGGGCACATACATCATCAACTCAATAAATTTGTTGATATATTCATCTATGGTGAGTCATCCCAACTTGAGTTCATATAAATCCTTGGTCTTCCCATCAAAGTACTTTTCTGATAAATACTTCTTCTTGAAGTATTTATCAAATTTTTTCCATGACAAGTCCTTCTCATGGATTCCTTTCACATTCTTAAGGTCCTCCCACCAAATGGAATGTTTCCCATTCAAGTTAAAAATGACTATCCGAGCCTTTAAGTTTTCAGAGTAGTCATGGACTCTGAAGTACTTCTTCAAGTTGAGTATCCAAACTTTTAATTCTTCCCCCTTATTAATCTCTCCATCGAAGGTGGGTGGTTTGGCTTTATTGAACTCTTCAGTTTCATGACTCTTGGAATGTTTCCTCTTCTTTCTTCTCATCTAGGAATGAGAACTATTTTTTCCATTAGAATAATCCTTGGAGTTGCCAGTGTTCTCAGAGGAATATTCTGGTGAGTGTCTCTTGGCTCCATGTTGGGACTTCCTTGAGGTGCTCCTCTTGGTGTGGCCACTTTTCGGACCATGATTTTGTATATCAGGTGGACTTGGAGTTTTCTTAGTATGATGCATATCCACATGACTAGCAGCTGGACCACGTTGCAATTTCCTTTGTATATATGATATACTTTGCAGTAGGACTGCATTAATTTCAGTCTACTTTTCATTCTCCTTTAATAGCCTTTCCTTGTTAGCCTTACAACTCTGTAATTATGCCATGAGGATTCTTACATTTTCGGCCAAATCTAGAGGGGTTTCCACCGCCCTCCTTTCATCAGATTCTTCCTCTCTATTATGGGAGATCTCCCCCAACTCATGGTGTGTCACCATCCATTAAATTGTAGTTTTCATGTTATTCACTGACTTCTTGAGTGTTTATAAAACATTTTCTGTTAGTTACTAATCTACCAATTCATGAACAACACATATCATTGCAAAGTGAAGTTAGATTCTTTATTTGGAAACATTAGCAACATACAATGCAGACTTCCAAAACATCTATGAACCATAGAAGGTTTCGTTCCTCTCTTCAGTAGAGGTTCTGACAAGTTTCTTATAGAAGGAGGTAAGGTAGGGTGTTACCCCATAAAGTTCTCTAATAATATTTTTATGCAACTCGTGCATGAGCACAAGTAGGACAAGTGTTGTTTCCATGCTTTGATACCAATTTGTATCACACATGACCCCTAAATACCCTTTCTAGGGATGGAGCATCAAAAGTTTACTCACTCCAATCATTTCAAATCATCTCTCTGAGGTATTCATCCTCTTCTACTCGCCCATATCTTTCTAATTACTATTATCGACTCTAATTTGACCTCTTCTTTTCAATATATGGCCTCCCGAAGTTGTTCAGGCATTATCAGTTGGGGACCACATGGCAGTTAGTGTTCAGTGTTTGGTGTTCAATGTTTGACATTCAACATTGAACGTCCCTTTTTCTTATTGCATACCTATTCCCAAAGTCCCGAAATCTCTCCACGTGGCTCCAGCCACATGACCCAAACATGTAAGTGCGAGGTATGACACATGACAAGGGCCAAGGGTGAAGCGTGTCCTCATCAAGGGGTGACACATATCATGCTCTAATACACATAAGAGGTCTGCAAAACATCCATATACCAGTGACATGTGGCACCTTAGTTTCGGGTCCACGTCACCCTAAATGACATCAGTGAGCCACATCAACCCCAAACAAATGGTATTCTAAAGTCCTTAAGATATCACGGTCGATATCTATCTATGTAGATCCATAGATCCATGGCTCTCATTTCTTCGCAACTCTAGGATTCAGATCTTATCAACTCACCTCATCTCGAGTCCCCCGAAGTGTTAAGTATCTAGACTATCAGATCTCCTGCCACATACCCTCTCATCCAATGGCTCTGGTTTAAGAGACAACATTTGATTGGGGACAAGAGGGGGCCATGTGTCTCTCCATGATGCATCTTAGTTGGTTGGGTAGTTAAGAATGGTTCTCAATGGAGTCCTTAGATTGACAGTTGAGAGGGATCCCAAAGGATCCAAGGATCGATGGTCTATGTCACTTTGTAAATTCAACATTTGGGAGTTTGGCATGTATCTTCTATCTTCCTCTCTAGAGCTCTGAATCTCTGAACCATGCCCTATCTATCAACATGTGCACCTAGCATTCAGGACCATGATTTAATCCATCTTGTAGAGCTTCGTGGAAACTCGGGTGTCCGTATGTCTACACTTTGATACCGATGAATACTCAAACTTCCAGATAGTTTTTGATATATGGACACACGTCCCTCTATTCTCAACGGTCCAGATTAACTTCTCAACTCCAACATTATGGATTTTTGGCATTAGACCACCGCTATTCTCCTGAAGTGGAACTTCGTATAAGTACTTAGCACTACCCCTTCCATAGGTCCTATCTAACAGATGAGGGAGATCTCCACTAGATTCCAAGATCCATGACCCTAATCAATTCATGACTCCAGCCTTTGGTTGTTTTTGAGGATTGTGAATTCATAAGTTCCGAAGTCCTGAAGCCAAAGTAGCTTCACTCCTTTTGGGCTTAGTGAGGGGTTTCCAACTATGGGTCATATGGAATCATATCAAGGTTTAGGGGCTACACTCAACTTTTAGTTGAGACTTGATTAAGGCCATGGGTATGATCCCTCGGTCACATGGGTGAAATGTATAAAGGAAGCACCCTTCTTCCAGAGAGTTGAACTTGAAATTCCCGCTAAAGTAGACTCAAAAGGTCGACATGACTTAGACGTTTCAGTTAATCCTACCTTGACTATCCCGCAGACTCACATTCCATAAACCTCTAGCAGCTAGACTAAGGTAAATCGAAGGCCATATAAATATAGTAGTTTACGGAAGAAAATGAGCATTTCTAATAACTATTTAAAACACTGTAAAACTTAACCATAAACACAAAAATTCAATCATTGCATCTATTGTATTACACAGAGTATGAAAATACTTATCAGAAATGGAAAACGTGAAGCGACTGCTAAAAGGGGAGTTTGTTTCCACCCAACCACAGGCACACCCACTCCTGAAGGATTTACCATTGGCCACCCCCGAGCTAGACCATGATGCTCTGAGAGATATTACTTCTCCTTGATCAATGACAATTGGGGATGAAGGTTACTCTCCTCCTCCCATAGGAACTTGGCAACTGATTTTTCTCTATACTAAGCAAGGAGGTATGCGCGAGTACTTCCACAACCACTCGTCAGCCTCGTTTATCAACTTGTAGTGAAACCCCTACCCATGGATTCTCACAACCAAACTGATATTTCTTCTCAGTTTTCCTCTCAACTCCTGAGTCGAACAACACTCTCTTCTCTTCTGGAGATTATTTTCTCCATTATGCTTCCTTGCACATCTTCCTCTGTTCCCTGAATTATTTCCTTTCTTGCCTTCTTCAACAAGGTTGCATGGGTTCAAATCCCCAAATTATGGTCAGACCTAGAAGCCTTACATATGGGTACCCTACCCCATCTCCTCATTAACTCTTGAGGAGGTCTTCAAAATACCAACCTGGTTGGTGATTCATTTCTGGGTCAAAGGACTGTTGAACAATTACATCCAGTAAGTACTGGTTTGGTGAGGGTCATCTCAACCATTCTTGGTTTCCCTCACCATATCTCTCTTAGAATCCATGATATATCTTGGAAAACTCCCCCCTTTTAGAAATTGTGCAACACATATCCTTTTTATATTAATAACATAAAATTCATACATTGAACCTTTTATACAAAGGTTAATCAAATCAAACATTCACACATATTTAGTTCGCCATAGTCTCTTGTCCAGTTATATTTATTGTTAGAACAAGATTGTTTTATGCCTCAGCTTTGCAGAAGTCCTTCATTATTCATTTTGGCAAATGAATATAATTGTTATGGGATATTTTATTTATTTTGGGGAAAATTAAAATTATATTTGGTTATGCCCAATCTCCAAGTTCAAGCATTAATCGACATCTCAAGACAACATTAGCCAAAGACACGGGCCAATGCCAACATATCGATCAAGTTATACACAAAGTGCCAAGAGAGAGACCAACATTCAAATTTAAGGTGCCAAGTGTCAAGAACAAGCATTGACAACACTCTCACAAGGTTCTAAGCATCAAAAGCACCCACGAGAAGTGTTTATAGTTCTCAATGGTTGATATAGCTATAAGTAATCATTCTCTTTTTTTATCTCAATTATTTTGATGGATGATGCTAAGGAATTTGCAGAGTTTTCACAGGATTTATGCTACCAAATTGCACGCAGACACACAGGTGGGCACTACTGAAATTCTGGCAGAAACTGAATTGTGCAGACTTATTTTGCAAAGATGCTTCTGCCAGTTTTGAGTGACTAACTTAAAACTTGGATTATGAACAAATGAGAAGGTATTTTTGAAAACTGGAGGAAATTTTTGTTCATAACATTCCAAATAACAAAAAACTCTCTCAGTTTTTCAAAATATGTTATGGTTTGAGAGATATTAGACATAGAAGTGGGGCTACTAACTATTTTACAGCAGTGCCACCGAATTTCCTGTATCGGTCACGGTTTTTATATTCGCCTTGTTGGGAGGTTGCCACATGTCAAGGAGGATTCAAATGGCTTCTCAAGGATCAGTTAGATGTCAAGGGACACCTGCACCTAAGATTTAGCTCCATAAAATGCCTCATGCAATGAGGTGGAAACAATATATTAATGACTTCCAACAAATTCCTAAAAATTAGCAGTTTGTTGGATTTTTACCTCTTTGATTGTTGCCACCTATCTCCAAGGCTTAGAATCCAATGGAGGAGATCATATTTGACGTCCTAAGGTTATTTGGATGCTATTTTTTATTTAAGGAAGAAAATATCTCTTGGATAAGGGGATTGATGAGCCAAGAGATTCTAGAGAGAGTAGGAGCAGACAGTTTTCCTGTGTGTGTTCATTTGTAAACCTATGGGAATTTTATGATTGTAAGCATTACTGCTGTTGGAGAGTCATGAGAGATATAATTTCATATTGTAACTCTTTTGTTTATATTTCTTCTTATTTGAATATATTGTATATTTGAGGATCAAAGGCTGCGAATGATTTATGTATCCCTAAGTAGCAGAGGATCTGTTGTATTTTTCCCATCAGTCATTGTTTATATTCAAGTATTTGTTGATTCATTAAATTTAGAGGATCTATGTTTAGTGAAAATTCTATGTTATGTTTTCCTTCTTCATTCTTCCACCTATCAGCATATAATCTTGTTTTCTATTGAGCAACTTTTGTGCCTTCGATGAGTAGAATGTTTTCGACTCCATTGCCCATTGGTGTAGCCTACTGATCCGTAGCTTGTTTCCCTCTCCCTTTATTTCTCCATCTTGATGATCCACCTATTCAAAAACAAAATTATGTTTTACATTATGATGGGTGTTGAGCTTACACTTTAGCAGTCAAAGTGTCACTTTTAGTGCTAACAGTTATATTTACAAATTGGGGGGAAAATGGGTATTACATTGACATAGTGTTAGGGGAGCATCGTGGACACTCTGTCTACCTCTATGGGGGAGCGTCCATGCAGATTTGGTCAAATTCCATGAATCTAGGGGCATCTCTCGAGAAGGATCTAGGTGGATTACCTTGTTTCTTCTTAGATTTGGTTCGACCTTCTTCCTTTATATGATGGGAGAGATCATAACCACAAAGATAATATCAATACTAACCTAATCCACCTTATCCTAAACTACACTCTTGATTTATCCTAGTGGATATCCCTCACTACATCTATATAACCAGGTCATTTCATATTGAGAGGGGATGGAAAAATAAGTATATCAAACTTATGATCTTATCAAGGAGAGCCAAACCTTTTCTTGTGTGGAGTTGAACTATATTCATGTTCAAGGGTTGAATAAGGAAGCTTGGAGGATTGCAACACCATCAGGTTGTAAAATTCTTTCTTTTAATTTAATAAAAGAACTTTCCCTAATTCTCTTAAACTTTCTTATTCATTTCTTTCTTATTTGATCACTTTGTTTAAGTTATCAACTAGTAGGGTTTCTATTACATAATCATAGATAGTAGTAGGAAAGTGTTCTTTTGTTCTTGTAGGATTGAATTCATGAGGGGGTTTCTTGGATTGGAACTCAACCATTGGAGTGGCGAGGAAGAACATAAGAAATAAGGTACAGGCACATTTTCTCCTTCTCTCTCAACCCTCCCACAAGAAAATAGAATGGTTTGCTAGGAGGATGTTAATTTCCACTTGTTAGAGTCTATCTCACTTGTAGGGATCCTAATTGATGGGAACTTAACCTGTCCGCAAGAGGATAATTCTCATAACACCTAGGTACTATAGGCACATCTCACTTTCAGTCACCTTTGTAGCTACCTAGGAATGGCCACTAAGGATATCACCTCACAATCAATGATCGGGTGAACAGTCGCAAGTCCAACCACATGTAAGGGAAGTCTAACTATGCCTGAAGTTTTGAAGGAGTTACCTCACATACATATGTGGCACCAAAAAAACCTGGGTATGCGTAGTGTTGAGGGGTATGGATTCCCTTCAACTCAACGACCTTTCTATATTTCCTTGATGTATTTAATTTGGGCTAGGGTTTTGTGTTCCCATTTAGACCAACTTGACATCTCTTTATATGCTACATGACATATAAATGTTTTGTCTTGGTAACTAATAGTCTTTTCCATGAAAATATCCTTTCCAAGCTTGTTCCTGCCATACTCTTCTAAGAATTCATCCTTTAGAAGCATCACTACTTGGGTGGTGTCTTTGTAATAATCAACATGATGTGTAATATTTCAAAGGTCTCTCTTCATTAACTTATCTTCTGTCTCGTCTTCTCTAGCTCAGTCAATGGTGGCATGGGATATGGCCATCCCTGCCCCAAACAACTCATAAACATTGGCCTTTTTAGTGTCTAACAAAGTATCTTCAATGGTTATGACCATAGTATTATCGAGAGTGAGATTTCTCTTCCCCCTAGTTCTCTTTACCACTACTTATCTCTTTTGGTCATATGTTATAGTCTCAATATGTGCTACCTCATCTAATAGCTCTAGTATTTGTTGGTCTCTTCATGCTAGTACATATCCTATGCTTCCTAGAGTATGGTAATGTTCTAGGATATGTGTCTTTCCCTTATTGTTATAACCCTAAATTGCACCACACATGCTTACCTGGCATCAGGCCAACTCATATCCCTTCTTTGCCAAAACTATGCTGAAAAAACTCTTTGAAAATCCTCTTGGGTCAAGCCCCACGTGCCCTAACCCATTACTACACACGTGTGCACACTGGCAGGCCCACTATAGCCCTCATGTACCTAACAAAGCACAAAAAAAGGAAAGTTGTTGATGAAACAAAAAGCTATGGGTTAGTTAACTAAAACTCCCAGCCATGCATGGCCGAGAGTTCGTCCAAAACCCTAGCTCCTTCTAGCCTATAAAAGAAGGGGTAGGGGTACCATTTGGAGGAGGAAAAATATAGCGAAGAAACTCTGCCCATTTTCCTAATCAATTTTACCAACCCTTTAGCCTTTCCTCAAGCCAAAGGAGAATTAACGCAAAGCAGTTGGAGGACAGAAGAGGAGGAGCCCAGGATCAAGATCAAGGAGTGGTGGCTAGTCTCGACTTTGATTGTAATTTGATTCATTTTTCAAATAATAAAAGAATACTTTTACCATCCCAATGCATCAGTTATCTATGGTTTGTTTAATTTATTCTTAATTTCTAACCCTCAAGTAGAAAAGTAGCATGCATGCATAGTTGTTTCTCTTGATTGCAGGTTATCTTTGGAAGGAGCAACGCAAGCAAGCGGTCAAAGCACAACGGAGGACCTACACCAAACATCAGTAACAAGGTTAGTAGTTCCTTTCCATGCATGTATCGTGAAAGAGGGGTTTAAGTTTTGGGTGGTAGGTTAAAAAGTAATTTCTTTACAGTCAAAATCTGCATGCAAGTCTGACCCTAGTTTGCTAGTCTGTAGGGTATTTTTCCCAACAACAGAGTTGGCGACCATACTGGGGAAGATGCTCTTTAGGTTTTTTGGATTTAGTTGAGTTTTTGGGTAGTTTAAAAGATTAGATTTTTCTGTTTCTTTGATTGTCTGTTTTATGTCAGGTCTGAGCTAGCAGGGAGCCTAGTTCTTTATACCAGTTTTCCCTGACTGTTGCTTGACGGTAATTGTCGGGACACACAGAGGTACACGTGGCCTACACAAGGCCTACACGTGTGTGCTCACACCCTATCCTCTTACATCCCGAGTGTAAACGCTAGCTGTAGGGATAACAGTAGCATGTAGGATTCCAAATAAGTTTAGAGGCAATCCACCTCTTCCCTGTCAGAATTATACATTCTCAGGGGGTTTTCTGGAATCCTGTCTGAGTCTTGCTGGTTTCACAGTCCTGTTACAGATTGTCTTTTTTGCCTTATTATTCCTTGCATTACTTTTTCTTTTCTGTTGGAAGAAGCATCCAAGCCTTCAAGGGACCCTGGTTGTCAATACCAGAGGCCTCTTCTTGGTCTGGGCTGCCTGTTTTCATTTTTTTCTTAAGAGTTATACATACACACGACCTATACAAGGTTAGACCACATGTACACACGTCCTGTTTCATCTCAACATGCGTTCGCACGCGTGCTATTTTAGTGACAGTAGCATTCTTGACAGGCTACTTTTTGTTTAGGGCAGGGCAGTCATCCCCTCCTTTGATGAGAAGTATTCCTCACAGGTGTTTGAGTTTAGGGTTTAACAGTCAGTAGGCTAGGTCATCTGACCCTTAGGCTGCTTTTTCTCAGTTGATAGTTGAACAAAAAATATAAAAAAAAAAGATACTTTTCTTTATGGTTTTTAGGCAGGCTTAAGAGTCTCCATTTTCTTTATTGCATTGTGTGTCTTTGCTCTGATTCTTTGCGATCTGCACTTTAAGCCAGAATTTGTTTTTCTTGGTTTTGTGCTTGTCGGTATTTTCCCTTGGTTGCTTTATTTAACACTTAAATAATAAAAAAATCTCTTTTCATTTTATGCTTTGATTGAAGAGTGTGTTTCTGCATCATTAGCTAGGGAGAAGTCTTTATTTCATAAGTTTTTGCAGTGCATTTAGAGCATAAGTAGCTCATAGTCGAGTGAAATTTCTTTATTTTTGCTGCATAAAATCTTAGAAAAATTGAAAAGAAAAAGAAATCTTTCTTTGTGAAAAGTTGCTAAAAATTTTGCATTTAGTAAAAGTCTTTTGTTTCCAGTTTTTTTTTCATTTATTTTTTCTTTCGTATTTTCACACCATCAGTTTCACCTTCATTCCCCTTGATGTAAGAAAAATCCTTAAAAGCAACACTAAGTTAAAATCTATTAGACTTTTTGTTTGTAGGGTTCACAAACTAGTTCAGGACTAGGGCCTTGGATTAGGTTGGAGAGGAAACTCTCCAAGGCCATTCAAAACCAAACATTAGAGTCTGTGATAGGGAGTGTAGAAGTCCAGTTTCGTGAAAGTTATCTGGGACCCCCCTCTAACACAGGGGATAAACACGAGGTCACGTGTGGAAAGGTAGAGGAGATAACCCCTCCAAAGTCGGACCAATCGTAGTGGAGAACACATATCGAGGGCTTGTTTTGGGATTTCGTCGTTTGCATTTTCCACGGGGCTTCGTGGGTCTCGAATCCATTCGAGGTCATCAGTTGTCTTCCGGACCATTTTATCTCGATACCCTTGACAGGTTTCAGGCTTGATACCCTGCTCATTGTGGTCTACCCGACTTTCGACTGTACCCACCTGGTGACTGTTCACATGCTGCAACCTAGTTGCCAATATTTTTAGGGACATACACAGGTGACTGCAAGGGTCTACCGCGGTACCTAGGATAGAAATTGGTCCATGATTTGCAGAGTATACCTGGAGGGTGTTTCCATGTTCGATTTTCACTTGCATCGGTAAGTTGCTCTAGTGTTGGTTGTTGTAACTATTCTTCCAACTAGTTTAGTGTTTGCTTGTCTTATCTATTAGAGGCTTCTTTTTTAGTGTGTGTTACTATTTGAATGTGTAGAATACCTTAGCGTGTCTTGCATATTCTCACACAGTGGAGGATCCTGGGCTCCGCCGATCACGAAGGCTTCTGGGCCTGCCACTGGTTATACTGGAGCCACCCCTGCCACCATTGAGGTGGAAGCTAGACCAACAAGGGTCTTTTGAAGCGACCGGGTTACAAACCATTGTGCCCGAACAACTCCCGGAGGAATCAACTGCCAATATTAGCTCGGTTGAAACCCCAACCACTGATACCTGGCCATCGATTATTGTACCAATCCAATTTTATGAATGCCTGTCAGTGCCTCACACAGCTATGGAAACAAACGTTGTTACTTCCTCTGGGAATTCTTCCATTCCCACCACAGTTGCTACCACAGGAGAAGCATCTCCTAACTTTCCATCATCGGTCTGAGTCACCATGGTCTCGGCCGCAAATACATCTTATAGTGGTCCGATTCCGTCTATGGCGGTGGCCACAACTCCCTTCACACCTAGTGCGACAGGCCCTCCGTTCTCATACGATATGCCTAGTTCGGGCACAAGTTCTGCACTCACTCACTCCACTTTTCAGACTTTGGGTCTAGGGGCAGGGAGCTCTAACGCTCCTCTGCAAGGTCAACTTGGGGTCACTTCTGTCCCTTTTAATGCTTTTCCTTACGCTAGAGGTCATATCTCTCCTTCATCCCCTTCGCTTGGTGGTCTGCATCAGCAGTCCGCCGGGCAGCTTACACACACTGGTTTATTTGGAGTCTGGAGTCAAGGAACCCCTGCACACACTATGCCGGTAGGTTCGTCACCATTTTTTTGGAACAGGACATTTGGTAACAACACTTTCACATCCATCAATTTCCCATCTGGGGGCACTCCCATTTTTGGACAGTCTACTCCGACGCAAGGTACTATTCTTGTGCTGGGGGCACATATAGCAGGACCTTGGAATTCAGGACAAGGATCCATTCCCTCCTATGGAATGTCATTCTGGGGTAATTCTTTCTACAGTTAATGGAACCTTGGACAGACTACTATGCCTCTCCCGTCAGGACTGGCATGGGGTAATCCTTCCCAAAGTCCGTCAAACACGATGAATGCCCAACATCCTATGTATTTTATGGGAAATCAACCGATGATGTCTCCACAGATTCAAAATCCATATGCTGGTCAGGGCCATGGTTTCTACCAGAATCCAGGCCAGCATCCAAACTTTTCTTGGCAACCTGGTGCCAGTCAAACTCCAGGACCCTTTTTCCCAGGTTATCAGCAGCAACCCAAACTACCATTCCTGGCGACGTTACACGTGCCAGATTTGATAAGGTTGTTAAATGATCCTATTTTTCACGATACACGTTGGCCTCCTATGCTGACGAAGTTGCCTTCGGACATTCCAAAGTTCGAGGCTAAGCCTAATGAAGATCCAGGTGATCACGTGACTACCTTCCATCTTTGGTGTTCATCTAACTCATTGAAAGATGACTCCGTACAGTTGCGATTGTTTCAACGCACTCTTATCGAGAGTGTTGTGAAATGGTACATCGAGCTTGATCGCTCAATATACTCTTCTTTTGGTGATGGCGATGGTGATGGCCTTCCTTAACCATTTCCAGTTACCTGTGAGATACGACACTGGCACAGAGCTGCTTGCCAATTTCGAACAGACAACAACGGACCATATCTCTGATCATATCCGAGAGTGGAGACACCAGAAGAGTCTAATCAAAGTACCAGTCCCACCAGCATTCCTACTTGAGTGGTTCCTTAAGTCTTTAGTCCCACAATTATCCAAAGACATCGCGACTTTAGGAGTTTTCTCCAAAGAAGATGCCATCATGAGGGATCAACAGTTTGAGCTCATCTATTCTTAGTCTGGTTTATTATACAACATCCTTCCAGATGCACCACAATCGATACTGGATAAAACTAGATAGAGAGCTGGACCACATGCCGATGGTATTGTTGGTTCAGCACAAACCAAGCTCGCTGAGCAATTGACAAAGCGATTGCAACAGTTATCTATACAACACTCAGCGGCCAGCCAAACTACTGCTTTGGCTGCTCCTCCTACCCAAATGTCGGAAGTACACTCCATGTAGTCGTCTAACCCAAATGCCACCCAGTAGCCTGAAGGGAAGAAAAAACAATGAAAGAAGGGTAAGGGGGATAAAAAACCCACTGATAATGTGTTGATGAGCGAAATTGACCGTCCGTCAACCAGGAGAGTGGAGCCGGTCCGGGGTTGTCTAATAACCCAAGCCATTTGGGATGAACCACCCTAACGGGT
Organism: Picea mariana; assembly: GCA_032191745.1. Taxonomy (NCBI): domain Eukaryota; kingdom Viridiplantae; phylum Streptophyta; class Pinopsida; order Pinales; family Pinaceae; genus Picea; species Picea mariana. The sequence goes on from JASDQU010272134.1 coordinate 21,986, forward strand.
TTAGCGGCTCCGTTAGCCGATCTAAGGTCCTCAGAAAACAAAAAGAAAAACTACTCTAAACTAACTAATCTAACTAAAACTAACTATTAAAACAAACTAAATAAATCTAACTAAAAAAAACTAAATAAATCTAACTATTCTATATATACAATCTACTATTTAATACTATACTAACTCTAACTAATTAACTATCTAACTGCTAACAGAAATAAATCCTATTCACAAAATATACAATATTTGCAATTTACAGATTTGAATGAAAACTTGAAAAACTCATTTGCATTCTACCCTAAGACAGAGAGATATTTTTTGTCGATTTTATAATTTGATGAACATAAATAAAACAGAACTAACTAAACTAAACAACTAATATACTAATTCTAACTAAACATGTATCTAACTAAACTACTAATATTATGCTAACAAATTAACCAAACAAATAAATAACAAACTGACCTAGAGAAACACTCCAGGTTTGTCCTGTGTATGATGATTGTCTTAGCTGATCGGAGGGAGAAAATTCGCACCGAATTATCCAGACGCTCCTTGTAAACAGAAAGTTGCAGTGCTCTTCAAATATGATTACAGGACAAAAAAGACATAAAAATTACAACAATCTTATGATTTATAAATCTTCACAGTTAGATAAACCTGTATGCAAAGACTTATACAAAATGATTCAATTAATGAAGAAGAGAAACATGTTATTCATCAACTGAAACAAAGTAATTGCTGTATTTTTTAAGTAATGAAAGAAATCAGATACGGATAACACATTAATTAAATCATATCATTCTGATATCTAAAGTAGTCTATAATCAACTGCAAATGACATGCATAAACTTGAAACAAAAGATTGATATTATGAAAGCGAAAGTTGTATAAAAACATCAATTCTTGTCTCAGTTTGTATTAAAAATCCATAGCCTGGTTCTCCCACAAGTGAGGATGCTCCTTATTACACAAATTAATAAGTATTTAAAGATCTCCCACAGGGTAAAACATCCCTGTGGAAGTTATCAAAACTGTTTACATAAATCTGGGAAGATATCCCAAGTCTGACTAAACTAGGAACCTAAAAATAAAAACTAAATCACACAAATATCTCCTAGACTGTCCAGCATGCCCAATGCAATTCGGATGTACCTGAAAAGGGTAAAAAATGGATAAGTTAGG
>JASDQU010272136.1:0-15201 GCA_032191745.1 Picea mariana
AGTGCAGATCTGCTTACCATGTACTGAAAAATGAACAAAGTGGTCATTGTTGACGCCCAAAAGCGCAACGTGAAATCCCTGCCTGCAATGAGTTGCAAATGAGTTTTAATACTTATATATATATATATAAGTAATAAATCATTGCAACTCATTTTTAGGCAGGGATTTCACATTGCACTTTTGGGCGTCAACAATGACCACTTTGTTCATTTTTCAGTACATGGTAAGCAGATCTGCACTCAAAACAAAACCCCAATAGCTAGGAAACTGAAAACTCCTTAAGGTCCTATAAAAATAATGAAACTCAAAGAGCTAGATTTAATAAAACACAAGTCTGAAAATCAGAATTGTAAGCTGTAGAAATTCAAAAAAGCAGATGAATAAACCTATATATGCATAATATAGAGTTCTGGAATTAGGACAACAAACAAAATTTTCATCACATTCGCATATCTATGTATTAACTAAAGAGAAGAATTACACAACAAAAATTTCTCACAAACTCCTATGAATCATATATGTAATGAAGCTCCCTCTCTCTCTTTATAGAGCTAGAGAAGATTATGGTTACAATGAACATGGAAAAAATCAGTGGCGCACCTAGGTTGAAGAGAAGAAACCCTAACTCTATTGTACCTAGGAGAGAGATCCCTCATGCATGGGAAGTAATCTTGGGATAGAATACTTCATGGAAGAACACTGAATGAATGCATGCATACACCTCCTTGAGAACTGTTCCTTCCATAAATAGACCAAGGCATGCATGCATAACTATGCCTTTCTAAAGATAACACATAAAGATAGTGCATGCAAGTTGTAATATTGCGTGTACCTCAACCATTTATTTCCTTCTTAACTATTTCACCTTCATCCAACAACAAACTAGTATGTTCAATGGTTTCATGGTTGTAATGGATCTATCAAGTTTGCCAATCTAGAGAGGAGAATACTTCATAGCAACAAGCAATTTTAACACTCCCTCTTTGCAAGGAAGCTGTGTTCAACCAAACCAAGTCTCTCCCTCAACATATCAAACTTCCCCTTAGTTAGGGACTTGGTCAAAAATTCTACTACCTACAAATATGAAGGAACACTCAAGAACCATTTCCCCCCTTTGAACTATCTTTGAGAAAATGGTACCAAATGTTGATGTGCTTGAAGCGATCATGAAACAATGGATTTTCATAGAGACCGAGGAAACTATGATTTTCACAGTGAACCACAATAGGCTCTAACATATGATCAATCAACTCTACTATTAGCTTGTGAAGTTTTTTATCGCACAAACTGTCGCTTGGGCAAAGCCAACCAAAAGTGTCACTAGTGCGACACAACTGGAGTAAGAACCACTGTCACCTTAGCAATTACTCCCCTCATTTTAGTGATGGATGATTCCACCAAAAGGGAGGCTTCCTGAGTGACCATGGGGGGATGGAGAGTGTGAGGCAAGGGTTTGGAAAGGATCCCTCTTTTGATCACTATATGAGAGTGCTTAGGATTTGGAGAATGATGAATTTGATAGATGAGAAAGGCAAGTTGATCGATAACCTACAAAACCAATGTTAGAGCCAATATCCCAAGATAAAAAATCATGAAATTAAACCCCGAACACTAAGGAAAGCAACAATAAACCTTTTCCCAAAAATTGCAGTGGGCTGTAAATTATATCAGCAAGAAGAATACGCTAACAACGGCAATAAATCATCGTCAAAATCAGTGCTAATTGATGGAAAATGAAAGCTTATGAATGGTAGACAATATTCCAATGATTAAACCACAATTTTGATGGTTAAATGGGTTGCAAAGTAAGTGTTATCGACAAGTTTATAACAGCCCTAGATGGTTTTAGCAAACATTTTCTACAACAGCAAGTTTTCACCACGGAAATTAGAAAGTATATGATTTTATCAATATTCAAACAAAATTTTCTAGGGTGAAAAAGTAAGTAAATAAGAGTGAGAGAGATGTTTTTGTTGCAGCCCTAGTGGCTGCAACATACAATTTACCACATAAACAATAAATACCTCAAGGAATCAATATGATTTAGTATGAAAACATAGCTTAGAGTAAGAGCAATTTATCTAGCAATTGAAAGATTACAAGAGAGCAATATTCATGTTTTTCAATGTCAAATTTTACCTTCTCCAATGCAACTAGTGCCTTGTCTATTGGGTAATGGAGTCAAAAAATCAAAGAAAATTTAAATTAATAATAGAGGACTTAAATCTTGGACTTAAACCCTTATAATCCAAGTCGTACCTCCAATATTAGTCACCTAGCTTGCTAGTTGATGGGAAACTAGGTTTTTAGAAACTAGGGGGATAGACCATCCTAACCCCTAGTTTTAAAACCCTAGCCAAGAAAATATTCAAGGGTATAAACACTCCTAACCCTCAAATCAATCCTTGAATGGCCTCCTTTCACAAGGAAAATGGCTTGAAGGAGGGGATAGACAATCCTAACCCTCCTAGGGTTTCTTCAAGCAAAAAGAATCCAAGCAAGTTGCAACAAATTAACCTTAAACATCAACAAACCTACAAAAATGATCATCCAAGAAGTAGCCTAGGTCACAAATCATCCTCCAAATGTGAAAAGATCTATGTCCAAGAAAATCACATCAAAATTTTTCCCAAAGAGACAAGTTGCATGCACAAGAGAGAGGGTCAAAATTTTGAGAGAGAGATAGTAATGTCTCAATGATGAATTATGAAAAATCAAGTGAGGCTTGCCTATATTTATAGAGGAAATCCAATATCATTTTATCCAAATTTACAATTAAACCCACTAATTTAGGTCCAATTTAACCAAAATGATTTGATTTTTTTCCACATATGTTAAATAATGACCAAAAATGACAAATTTGAGGAAATTAAGTCCCCAAAGTCTTCTTCAAGGGTGGTCGTTGGGTGAGATAACCTCCAAAGGATAGGGAATCATCTCCCATGTTGCCATATCATCCCACTTGTCTACAAAAGTGTGGGGTACATTTCCCACAACATCACCAAGTGCAAGACCCAAGTCAAAGAAAGCTTTTTAGGCTTGATGTCATGCTCCAAAAGTGTAACGTTCTAGCATGGGAGGATGACATCATGCAAGTATCATCATATTAGGCATCTTTCATGGGCCAATAATATCATCGGGTGTGAAATGATCATCATCAATTCCCTCCAACATGTGGGGCACAACATCCATCATGTGAGATTGCATGCCCTATGGAGATCCAAAGTGGCTTAGTAATTCCATGAATGACATCACCAAGCAAGATCTTGCAAAGACAAACAAGGTATGCCCTTCAAGGGTCCACAAGTCATATGAATCATGTCAAGTAGATCAATATTAATACAATAGCCACCCAAACAAGTACATCAGATCCCTCCTTTCAAATTAACACATGCTCAAAGACTTTATACAATTTACCAAATTTAAATATGGGAGGGTTATAAAAAGGTCCTATTGGGTAAACCAATTCCCCAAGTAGAGGAGTGTTTCCTAGGAGAATCCTATCTAGGCCATGTGATGAATGTGAGGTGGGTGAGGGGGGGGATTTTGAGAAAGGGGTCATTGACATGCATGGGTATCATATGGTCTCATTTCCGTGGGTGCCTTTGTGGAGAGTGCACTGCATCCTTGAGTTACCTTTTGATTGGGGCGTAACCTTTTTCCAAGTCTTGTAAATTTTTTTCTATATTTGTTTTAGATATTTTTCAAGTCCCCTTTACAATTTTTCTTGATTTTGTGCATTAAATGTGTTTCCCTTCAAGTGGGATACTTATAATTCCTTTTCAAATAGGTGAGGCATTCATTCTCACTCATGACTTAGGGTGGGCACCTAGAAAGATAGAGCTCAAGTTTTGGACATTGGACTTTGTGCCCCTTGTATCCCTGCGACTGCATTTTAATCATGGTTATTTTTTATTATTATTTATTGACTCTAGTTGCAACTACCTATGGGCATTTAGCCCCTTCTTCCCATAATAGAATGAGGTACAAGCCCTTTTTGGGGTACATGTAATCCCAAAATCCAAAAGATGAGAATATGAAGAGGAGTGGAGATGGAAAGTGACAAAAGATGGTCGAGAATGACACAATGTCCCATCAAGAAGGATCCATAGTAGCACCCCTTTCCCTGAGGGTGGTGAACTTACTGGAAACCCAAAGATAACTACCAAGGTGAAAAATTGTAAAAAACAGAACTTCCGAGCAAACATTTCATAATTAGGGAGAAACATTTGAAACTCACCATGAAACTTGACTAGTTACCTCATGAAGCAAGACTTGTCGCCCTCTGTGGATTGATTCAATGTGGTGGGAATTTCTTTGTTTCTGATGATGATGGTGAAGCGTGGTGAAGAAGAGGGGTTTTTAAGTGTTGTGTTGTCCATCCAGCTCTTAGCACTCCATGTCTGCTACCTACAGGCCTCGAGACATCATCTCCTTACTTACCCCTGGGCTGGGGGTGTAACAAATTCAAATGGCCTCGCAACAAGCCATGTATGCTGCCATGTACCCTTCCTCACTAAATTGAGTGCAACTACCGTTCACTTCCTACTAAACCAAGAAATCATACTTATGTCCAAGTTGGAACAAAAACTAGAAGTTCTCTTCCTAGCACTAGCATATTTGGCCCAGTGAAAATAAAAATAAAAAACCATTCAACAACAACTCACCATCTCCCAAATACCATAATGAAATGTTCCCTTCAAGTATCTAATCACATGCTTCACATTTATCCTAGCCCCAAGTGTTATCTCAATTGGTAGATGCTCTTGTGAAAAAAATCATGGAGGTCTTGGAATCAAATCCCATTGAGTCCCTTGGTGTTACCAAATGCTATTTTATGTTGGCGCTTATTATCATCCTCCATCCACAAAATTGGGGGAGGGGGAAAATCAGTGTGGCACTAAAAAAATTCCAATGTCATCACTTGGAACACTCCATAGATAGGCAAGTGAGGGACTATATTTATCTGAAAAAATGTGTTCCAACGATCCAATGAATCTGTCAAGTTTCAACCATGATCTGGCTCAATGTGTTCATTGCGAAATATATATCAGTTTCATATTCACAATATACATCATAGAACCAATCAACTACTTATACATAGAAATATCCACCAAATCTGATTTTAAATGAACAAATAATTTCATATTCGGTACCATATGAATGACCAAGGGTTTGCAATCCAACCTATGAAATTTCTTTAGAATCTCCATTGTGTACTTCCATTTCCCAAGTAACCTCACTTTCACCCTATCAAACTTCCAAACCTAGAAAGTAATGCATAAGGTTGATATCCTTGATATCAAATTCATTGGCCAACTTCTCCTTGCACAATGAAATGAGCTTCTCATAACTACCTGTAAGAATCAAGTCATCTACATGCATAACCATGATGAGCATATCAAATTTATCATGTAAGTTATAAAGGTGAGGTTCTAAAATAGTCTTGGTGAACCCAAAGTCAGTGAGTACTCATCAATTGTTGTGATCCAAAATCGATCCAAACAAGCAAATAGTTGTAAGACTCAGTTCTTGCAAGTGTAATTAAGTGATTAATAAAGGTTAGATAAATTATTAAAGACAATGAAAATGTAAAATTAAATTAGACAAAAGAAAGAAAAAAAGAAAAATGATAATAGGAGAGAAAAGAATAAGAAATGGGAAATGAAATGTCAATCTTGTTGGTATTCCCATTACCCCAACTCTCCCTATTTCCTTTTGTATTTTCACTCTCAACAAGTTTTTTAGGGATAGGAGGGGAAATTTCAAATGAAAAGGAGATGTGTAAATTGTGAATGGCCATAAGGTCATGAGTTGCATTGTAACTTGAGAATGTTGAAATAGAGACTGATCACCCATTTGAATGTTGGTTTTCCCATTTGGGTTTCCAGAGTAAAATCTTGTGTCAATCATGTGTTTGATTTTATCATTATGTGATGAATTCTCATTCACAGTTGCATTCAATGGATTGTTATGGTAAAATATGTGTAGCATTGATACTAAATTATGTGTTGGATTCGATATGTGAGTTGTTGGAAGTAGTCATGAGTATTTAATTGTTGCCTATGTTTTATTGATGGTGTGAGAATACATACCCAGCTATAGCTCTATCAAGTTCACTCAAAATTTAATTCTCCATTAGTAATTTATGAAATCTAAAAGATGGAGAATCCATAGCGTCCATCCAACTGATTGAATGAGATCAACAATTGTAGTGGTATACTTGTTGGATCTTTCCAACCAGATTGCTACTTATATTCCTTGTATTCAACAAAATTTAATCCTTACCAGTGTTGGCATCATTACTTGGCATTCACATAGTTCTTGTGAGATTACTTGAGGCTATATGTTATTGATTCTACCACAGGAAGGTTGTATGTTGTGTATGAGCTATCTTTGGGGTCATAAATAGATTGTATGAGTTGTATGCAACCTTGGTATGTTGTCCTCATCTCTTGAGCTTATATGAATTGGTGGTTGGCATTGTTTCAAGTTTTTGGACAGTGAGCTAAGATAGTTTGTGCCATCTATAGATTGGTCAAGAGGAATCACACCAATGTTTAATTGTTTTCTTTGACAAATCATTGATTTGAAATGGTTAGTCTTACTCTGACATTTTGAGACAACCATCTCTTGTATTTCAATTAAAATCGTCTCTCATATGTCTAAATAATAATTCATTTTTTTGTGTGTGGGTTGTTTAATTACCAACTCATATATGACGATGATTGGCAATTGGGGTGATTCCTCTCTTGATAAAGTTGAAGAGTGGTTCACTTTGTTTCTGTAGAATTATAATAATTTAGGTTTATGATCTATATATATATTTGTATCAATGATGGAAAGGTAGACTTCAAGAAGAGAATGAGATTCTCTTTATGTATGAATGCTAGAGTGGTTTCTAAATATTTATTAATTGTATAAAACCTGCTTGTTGTAATAAAAATTGGTATTTAGCCAGCATAATTCAGAGCAAGCACATATTCATATCCCCATTGCATTGTTTCTCAATCAAAATTCCATTGAGACAAGAATTAATGCTATCATGAAATTGGTGGGTTAATATATATGTATATCATTTGTGGTATGCATAGATGTTCATACGTTTGCTTACTAAGAATATAAGTGTTGAGGATACTTTGAACACCTGATCAAATATGAAATTGTTGAGCTAGAGTGCTAAGTGGATATGGTTACAACATCTTATTAAGGGTTTCACTTGAACTATTTGTATTTCTTACCATACCAATGAGCATACATCTATTGGCCAGTTTTTTCCCATAGAACTTGAATATATATAGTGAATTTAGTGGCATTGACCATGTTGTATACTTGTTGTTAGTTGACATCATCTATAGAGGTTAGTTGTAGCTATTCATGGACACAGGATTGTATTGGAATCTCAAATCCAACAAACAAAACAATCTTCTCATACCTCAAGAGTTGGAACAAGATTTGAAGTAGAGAAACAAAGTCAATTTATGTGAGTCCACCTAGTGATAGACAATATAGAAACCAACTCAAAATCTTGATATTTATTTTCATTGTTTGCTAGGTTTTTTGTGCAAGATGCACAAAGTAGAAAGATATTTGTACAAGACAAAGAACCAGATATCATAAGTTAATTCCTCAAAGTATATATGTTGGTGAAGCAAGTGGGTTATAAGTCCATTTTTTACGAATCATATGGTATCAGAGTCATTGAATCCTTGATTGTGACATAGTTTCCAGAACCTTGTAGACCTAACATGGGTAAAGAAAACGTAGAGAGGTTGGAAGACCTGCAGGCCATCGATACTCAACTTCAAGAAGAGAACAAACACTTGAAGGAACATGTCCAGATGTTTAACCAGAGGATGAGAGAGATGTAGAATAAATTTGAGAGTTCAACAAGATTGTTTCCATTGCTAAAGAAGCAATTTATTGAATGCCAAAACTCCCTCAATGTGTTTATGGGATATTGGAACAAAAGTAGAGTTCATCTTGTACACTTGGGATAAAAGGTCGTACAATTGGACAATTGGACAATTGGTAGGAGGAAAGACTCACTTAAATGATGAATCAAATGTAACAAGAGTTGGCAGAGAAGGACGAGGAATTATAAAAGATCCAAGAAGTTGTCCAAGAGAAAAGAGAATCAAAATCACCTTGCATTTCCACTACCAAATCCAACACCATGATCGAGAAAACTATAATAAGATCATCTTTCATAGACATTTCTCAAGAGAATCTTGGTGAATTTAAAAAGCATACTAGAGGCATTAGATTGAAATTTTTAAGGCAAGTGGGATATGATGGACAATGGCTAGGAAAGAGAAGACAAGGCATCCTAAGCCCCATTGTAGTTGAATAGAGGATTAAACATGAAGGCCTAGGTTTCAATGGCAGAGTGGAAAAATCCACAAAATCTAAGACCACATTTGTGAAAGAAAAGGACATGGTGGAGTTGTCCTTCTCATCATAAGGAAGAGCAACAGTACATGAAAGTGGAAACCCACTACCACCTCAACCTTATTGGGGTGGATTATAGAAGATTAGTGTGAGAAGAGTTCAAAGACTCAGCGCATAGTTTCACTCAGAAGAAACATTGAGAAGATCAACTAAAGGAAGAATAAGAACTATAGGTATGTATCAGGTAAGGCATCCCTTGCTCGTCATTGTTGCGGGAAGGAAGGCTATATCGTTGTCAGCTATTGGTACTCAAAGGAATGCTCATTCTATGGGAAGAATGACCATCGTGAGACATATTTTTGGGAGAAGAAAGCCACATTCCATAACCCGAAATGGTTTCAGAGGAAGAATGGAAAAAATCTTTTCTAATCCAACAATGAACTTAAAGGAACATAGAGAGGAGGAGTGCATCAAATAGTCCATGTAGCAACAACATGAATTTTTTCCACCACTGCTAGTTGAGTGGACATTAGGAAAAAAAGTGTCGGTGACTTCATCCAGAGATTGACCCCAAAAAATTTCACAGCGAAGAAAAGAGCATGGAGAGTGAATAGTAAAGAGAATGAAGACATCCCTACATCTCCAGTGCAAGGAGCAGAAGTTATACAAAGAGTTATAGTAGCACAGGAGGTCATCATCACCATTGAAGAGGACAACAAATTGATCTCAACAACCAAGGCATCCCCATTCCAATTATTATTGATCTGTAAATTGTTGTGGATATTCCACTGGAACAATTTGTCACAACATATCTAATAAAACACTGAAACATTTACTGTGAAGGTTAATTTTTCTTTAGATCTTAGATTCTTTAATCACAATTTGTTCTTCTTAAAATGTATGAAATAGATGAAATGCAAAAAATAGAGAACATAAATAAATACTCACACACCATCCATAATTAAACACAAGATATGACCTAGGAAACCCAATATGGGAGAAAACTTAGCTAAAAGGTGAGGTTGCTCTGCTCTCTTTTCCTCAAATGCAAGTACAAAGAAAGAGGTATTCTCTGTGGAGTTGTCTTTGGCATTGTGGCATGTATGGCTACTATAGAATCTCTCGTCCTCTGTTATTCTCAAATAATACCACTCTCATATGTTTTTCTCAGCTATGGAACAAGAAACAATGCAAAATAATGGAACCCCTTCTCCTCTTAGCAGCCTGGTATTTAACATAGCCCAATAGTCGTCTAGGGTTAGGGTATTGACTTCCTCAACGCTCAAATAGTGATCGGATTTGGACCTTCTAGAATGTTCTATAAAATCCACTACGTGTCTAGCCCCACATGTTTAAGTAGGTTGATGTGGCATCCCCTCGCACCATGATGATCAATATGGTAGGTCAACTTGTGAGAAGCATAAATTTCGCATATGAACTCAGATTGAGGTGATTCTTATACCATTAGAAAGGTCTAAATGTGTAGAATATAGCCAGTGGCTTCTTAGAAAATTTTGGCCTATAAAAAAGTTTCATTTGATGCCTCAAAATGACTCTAGAAGATTTTAGATGGGGTTTTGGACCCAAATTTCCAAATTGGGACCAACTTCTACAATGCCTTTGCAAGTTGATTCCTCCAATTTTTTTCACCCATAAAGCATCGAAATAGATGAAAAATAATGTAATGATCCAATATGGGTCATACCTTTCCTTTTAAGGAGGATTTGGGTCCCCAAAACCTTTACTTAATGAGGTGAGGAAAATTTTCCTCTACCTTCACTGGAGTACCACTTTGTTTTTCCTAGAATTTTTCCTTTCAACCCAATTTTCCAAAGGTCATGTTTCCCTTATCTTTTAGTTCAGGACTGCTTCTGCAAAAATGTATCATTTTCCAACTCTACCTAAGAATTTGGTGACAAGTCCTCTATGGAAGGTAGGACCTACTCCTCCTCCTAATCCAACATGGAAGGCTCTTAGAGTTTGATATTTCTCCATATTCACCACTAAGTAAATGCACATGTGTGGGGGTAGACTAAATTTGTAGGCATTATATCCCACCTTCTCTAATATCTTGAAAGGTCCATACCATAGAGCCTTGATCTTCTTACTAGGAACCTACAGTCTTTCCTTGTTCAGTTATAACCAAACTTTGTCTCCCACTTTGAATGATTTTTTTGTTTTGTGTCGATCATGTCAGGCCTTGTACATTTCTTGTGACTTCTTAAGTGTCTCATGTACTTGCAAATGGATCTACCTAGTCTTTTCAACAAACTTCGCTACTTTTAATTCTTCTCCCATGGTGTCTTCCCTCACTCTTCCTTGTTGTCCATAAACAACATATAAGGGTGAAAACAAAAAATACCCAAAAAAATTTGAAAAGGGACTTACCAATAGATGTGTGGACTACTCTATTATATAAGAGTGTTTTATGTAGATCAATTTTTTATCCCAGGTCTTCATATGATTCTCATTGTGAGCCCTAACAATTTGCACCAAAGTCTTGTTGAATACATATGTCTATCCATTTATCTGTGGATGAAATGTTTTATATATCTTCAACTTAGCATCCATATTCTTCTACAATGTACTCCAAAATGCATTGAGAAATATGGTATCCTTGTTTGTGATTATGCTCCTTGGTATTCCAAACTGCACCCAGACATGCTCAAAGAACATGTTTATTGCTTCTTTTCCTTTGATGGTATTTTTACATGGCATGAGAATGCACATCTTGTTGAACTTGTCAACTACCACAAACAAGTAGTCATGTCCCTTACTGGTTGTTGGTAAACCTCCAACAAAATCCATGGAAATTATTTCCTAAGGTCGAGTGGGTACAAATAAGGGATGGTATAGAATTTTCTTCTTGTTACTGATATTCCTAGTAGAACAAATTATACATCCTCTAATATATCACGCTACATATTCTTGCATTCTGGGCTAGTACACATACCTATGTAAGTTGGAAATTCTCTTCCCAACACCAAAATTTCCTGCAACCTTGGAGGTGTAAGCCTCTCCAGTAAGTTATAGCTATTCACCTTTAAGGACATAGAGTTTGTCGAGCTTGTAGAGTAACCCATTCTAGAAATGACAGTCATCCTTTTCGTCGCCTTATTTTATATGAATTTAACCCTACAGCTGTTGAAAACCTCCTTGAAGTCCTCATCTTCTATGTATGTCTCTCTATATGCATCATGGGTAAAAAGCTCCATGTGTATCAAAGTTTATAAAGTTGTATTCTTAGATGTGGGTGTCCTTGAAAGCATGTCTATCAAATTATTTGTGGTGCCCTTCTTATAATTGATGAATAAATGGAATTGTTGTAAAAACCCCATCCTCTTGTACTATCTGATTTGTTGTAGCTTACTCTGGGCCTACAAATATTGTAGTGGCTGGTTATATATATGGATGATGGTCTCCTTTCCCATCAGATAGTGCTTCCACTTCTTAACATCTTGAACTAGGGCATAGAGCTCCTTGTCATAGGTAGGGTATTTGAGAACTGCCCCATGAAATATTTCANATGTCCATGGAATACCCACTTGCATTTGTCTCCACTTCAAAAGGATTTTGCAAGTTTGGTAATATGAGAACCGGTGTTTGACTGATCTTTCTTTTCATCTCATCAAAATCCTTTTGTTGATTATTCCCCCACAGGAAACTCTTACCACTCATTGTTATGGTGTGGAGGGGTGTAGCTACTTCTTAAAATGAAGCTATGAACTTCTGCAAGTTCTGTGCTGCCCAAACAAAGATCCAAAATTCAGTGACATTTGTAGGAACTAGTCATTTCATACTGGCCATTTCATGATGGCCTCCATTTTTGTAGGATCTATCTTGGGCTCACCTTTGTCAATCATGTACCCCAAATACACCAAAGATTGTTGAGAAAACTCACATTTCTTTAGGTTATCCAACAGTTGATGCTTCTTCAGAGTCTCTAACACCTACATGAGATGTGAGATGTGTTCCTCCTAGGTAACACTATAAACCACTATATCATCCAAATATACTATAACAAAGGAATATAGATATGGGTGTAATACAACATTCATTAGTATCATAAATGTAGTCGGTGCATTACATAAACCAAATGGCATGACCAACCATTCATACAAACCCTTGTATTTTCTTGAAGGAAGTCTTCTAGGTGTCCTTTTCCTTGACGCATAGATGTTGGTATCTCGATTTGAGATCCAACTTGGTGAAATGTCTTGCATGCTTCATTTGATCTAGTATATCATCGATCCTAGGCAAAGGGTGCCAATTTTTTAGTGTAATATTGTTTAATGCTCTATAGTTGATACACATTCACCAAGTCCCATCCTTCTTTGGTACAATTATGATAGGTGACTCACAAGGTGAGGCTCTTGGGTGAATAATGCCCTACTCCGATAATTTTTGCAATTGCTTCTTCACTTCATTTTCTTCCAAAATGGACTATTTATACATCCCAATATTCAGAAATGGGGAGTCTAGAAATAAATGTATTTTGTGTTCCACATCCCTCTTGGGTGGTATCCCTTTAGGCTCCTGGAACACTCCTCTATATTCCTATAGAAAATCCTCCAACTAATGTTTATGCACTTTAGTACACCCCTCCAAGGATGATTTTACACTTATCAACTCATCCTCAACCTTATTTTCTCTTAAGAAAAGTAAAACATATTTCTTGCTGAAACTAATCAACTTCCTGTCTTGGTTAGCACTTACCAGTGAGATATTTGACTTGCCTTTATGTGAATTGATGATGTAGTAATTCCCATCCTTGATAAGTTGGTACTAGTTGGACTTCCCATCCTTGATTAGTCGATACTAGTTGGCTCTCCACATGAATGTTGCATCACTCACATACATGTAGGGATTCCAAGCACTACTCCACATACGTCAAGGGGTACTATGTCCAATTCCACTTCATCAATAAAATAAACACTTACAACAAATTTAATCTTACATTGTTTCATTACTTTGATCTTTGCATCTTTGTTTACCCAACCCAATGGACTGGGGCTAGTATTATTATGAACCTCTAATCCAATCTTGTTTAACATATCTTCTACTATAAGGTTATAAGCCTACGAACCAAAATTGAACAGAGCATCTATCTTGGTGTTCTTGACCTGAATCTTGATGTGGAAGAGCTTGGTCATATCCTACTCTTCCCATTGATGAAGGATACTTATATTCACCTCCTTTTTCATTGTTGTGCAAATAATCTTATCATCCACTTCGGAGTTTCTTTCAACCTGATTGCTTGAATTTGTGCCTAGAATATTATTTTTCTTTGCATCCTTCTTGAGGTTCTTCAGGTTCAACCCTGGATGTAGTTTCTAGTACTTTTCCTTAGTGTGACCATCAATATTGAGATGGTTGCTAGGATGCTTGCAATAATGTGCAATGGTTGTCATATTCTTATCCTTCCCTCCTTTCCACTTCTTTTTTCCCTCCTTGGAAGCTTCTTGGTGGTCTTTCTACTTGGAACCGCTTGGTTTCCCTTTCTTGTGGCCTATTTTTTCCAGATATCGTGCTTGTACACATGCCTCATCCAATTTCCTTGGATTTAAAAGCATCACTTGATTTTTCAAATGACTATGTATAACCCCTCAAATAATCGAGGAGTACATCTAGGTTCTTGGGAGAGATACCCAACATGATGGTCATTTTTCTAAACTCAGTGATGTAGTCCTATACATTCTTGTTGTGCCTTTGCCTAAAGTAATTCCAATGGATCCATTGGTCCTCCACATACCCAATAGGATAGAACTGGGATTTAATGAGGGTTTTGAAATCCTCCCACTTAGTGATTGGAGGATCACCCTCTAGCTTAAGTGCTTTCTTATGGATTTCCCACTAGGTTAAAGCATGGCCCTATAACTTTAGTCTGACAAATGATATACTTTTTTATTCATCTATATGGTGAACGCTGAAATAAACTTTTAGTTGTTGCAACTAACGATTCAGTTTTAATGCATTGATCTCACCTTAGTATGGCTTTATGTCCACTTTTTCTTCCATATTGAAAAAGGACTCTGGAGGTTTTATGGAACTAGAACTCAACTACTCGTTATTGGGTTCTTTCCACGAGTCATTTTCTAGGTCTTCATTATCTCTCGTTTTCTCGTCTAATCCAATATTTGAGTTCAAGCCTCCAACTTCTCTTAATGGTCCAATATTTCTTTCTAGAGCCTCCATGAGGGACATATTGTGAGATATGTCATCATATTTTTCTTCCAACCTCACAAATATATCATCTACTGGATCTCGAGGGTTTTTACGAATAGACTCATCGAACATGGTTAGGGTTCTACGACTTTCTTCTTAACCCAATTCCTAGATCCCTGCAACTTTCCACAAATGCCCCAAGAAAAAATGCTCTCATACCAATATGATTTGTAAACTGTTGTGGATATTCCACTGGAACATTTCGTCATAACATATCTAATAAATATTTAAATATTTACTATGAAGGTTAATTTTCCTTTAGATATCAAATTCTTTAATTACTGGTTTTTATGCTTAAAATGTATTAAATAACTGAAATGTGAAAAATAGAGAACATAAATAAATAATCACACTCCATCCACAATTAAAACACAAGATATGACCTAGGAAACCCAATATGAGCGAAAACCTAGCTAGAAGGTGAGGTCACTCTACTCTCTTTTCTTCAAATGCAAGTACAAAGAAAGAGGCACTCTTTGTGGATTTTCCTTTGACATTGTGGCCTGTATGGTTGCCACAAAATATATCCTCCTCTATTATTCTCATATAATACCACTCTCGGATATTTTTCTCAACTATGGAAAA
>JASDQU010272137.1:0-13624 GCA_032191745.1 Picea mariana
AACCTAATATTTTTCATTTCCAACCAATCTCTGAGTTTGTGGGAGATCCATATAGACTCTCTGGATCTAGAAGTTCACTCAAAATTTTTGACCTTTTTTCAAATTTTCCTTAACTACAAACAGTCTTGCACTATACCTCTCTATAGCCTGCGAGAACCATTGATTTTCGCACCCTACTATTCAGTCCAGTGCGACCTTCTCGCACCCTGCCAGTGTCTAGACTGTGAGAATTCCTAATTTTCGCATTGTATCCCACTACGAGGCTGTGACCTCATTTGTAAAAGTTTTGGATTAGGTCTTCTTGTATTTTTGATGCCCATATTTGTTTGTCTACCTGGGAAGAACTTATTTTGCCAGTGTTTGATTGTTTCTTGACTTCAAATCTTGCGCTTGATTGGTTTTCGAAGATCGAAAACTCTTCTTAATAATTTTTTTAGTTTTTACTTCTTGACCTTTTATCAACAAGGGTATAATCTTTGATTCTGAGATTTGAGTGATTTTTTGGTCAAAAGTATTTGATTGAATTAAAAGTTGGGATTAATTGTTCTTTTAGATTGCTTGCTGCTTGGAAAGTTCTTTGTCCATGTGCATTCAAAGAGAACTTTTCTTGTCAATTTTTTATTTTTATCTCCATTGAAAGATCGATTTGGGTGTTTGTTGAGTATTTTATTTTCATTGGTTTCTTACCTCTTCTTAGTTCCATCCCTATTTTTTGGTTTCTAAAAAAAATAAAATAAAATTAAAGTCTTTTTCTTTTAAGCAATCATTTATTCAGAAAATATCGGCGTTAAAATATTAAAAGAGAACGAATAGTGAATTTACATTGTCAATGATTTTTTGGTACTACATTTAAAAAGAGAATTGTATATCGTCGTTTGCATTGTTTCAGAAAACTCCTTTTTCCCCGTTGTAGATAGAATTCATCGAACGAAAGTTTGTATCATTCATTTCTATTTACACATTGTTGGGTCAAAGTCTTACACAACATCGGTTTCATATCCGTCTCCCTCTTGAGTAACAACAACCTTTAATAATATTGCACAACTTTAAAATTCAACTAGTAACATTTTCTAGGGCTCTTTTGCACCAACATTAGCTAGGCTAGAGCTTTGGAAGAGGCAGTGAGACACACTCTCCAAAGTGCAAAACACACAATAGTATCTTGCGATAGGGAGTGTCAAATTCCATTTGCAACATTTTGTCCTGGGAAGCCCTTCTCACACAAGGGTCAAACCTGAGGTCACATTAATATTGACAAAGTTACTCACCCTTCTTTGTTGATCTCAATGTATAGATTGCACGTATTATGGGGGTCTCTTGAAGGTATACCCACAATGATGAGTGGAAGCCTCTCAAGTTTATTTTGAGCTAGATACCCTGCCCTTGTGTGTGGATCGGACTTTCAATTGTTTCCCCAGGTATCATTGTTGTTTGTGGTAACTTTAGTATCCTATATTCTTAGAGTCTTACACAAGGTGACTGTGGAGGGGTAAGTCTTCATAGTACCTGGAATCGACGTTGGCCAGACTCACTCGGGCTCCTTGGAGGGTATACCCATGATTATATGTGGGATCTTGCACCAGGGTGTAAGTCTATCAAGCAGGTCATTAACGTAACGTTTCCACCTAGCCCAACCCCTTCTTGTCTCGATGTCACGACGTTCGATTTCATCACCAACTAGTGACTTCAGAATAGGAAGGTCTTGTTCGCTTGGTTTTGATTCCTAGATTTTACTAGTGCGTGTTATTTGTTTCCATAAGTTGGCCATCAAATTTCTTTGGTAATATTTTAGCTCAATCACCATTGACCCTCCACGTCGCTCACATAGAATGCAATGACTACCCCCAGAATATTTGGAAGGTTCTCAACCCTTGCCTACCAACTCACTAGAGGGATCTCCTTAACAGAGTGAAGTCCAAGACATTGCCACTCCACGAGTGGAAAGAACTAACTCTTTAGTACAATTCTGAATTACAGATTCTTGAGAGGGCTTGCGATGTCCTCTTGACTTTGTGAGATGTATTGTTCGAGAGAATTCATTCAGAGAAATTTTTGTTGAGTCTTCTGGATTACCAACCGGACCTTTCACAGGCCCTGAAGGTCAGAATCCTTTTTGGACTACTGGAATTTTTAGATGATATCTCTTTGGATCAGGAGATGGCATTGATATCACTGTCACACCTGAGCTGCCTGAAACATCCGATCCAGACACCATACCTTTTACTACTGCCTATTATTTCCCTGGTTCAGACACTCAGCCAACTGACCATATCTTGACTATCCCCTTCCACATGGCCCATTATACAATGGTCCCAGATACTACAAATCTTCACACTAGGAATACGGTGGCTAGCCAATATCCCATTGGAACACCTAGACCTACCCCATCCCTTCCCCCCAGATATAATCCGTTGAATGCTTCTATTCTCGTTCCTACACAAATCCCATCTGGGACTCCTACCATTTCCACTCCTTCTGGGCACCATCTTGTTCCTAGTTTTATTCTAACACTTCCTTGGCCCCCTTACAGAGGATCTCTTCCATCCCCTATCGGAGGAACCGACCCTAGTGGCACCACCCAGTCTTTCACACCTAATTACCAGATTCCTGTTGGTGGACAATTTCACCCTGGAGGCCAAATGTAATCCCCTTTTGGAGGTCAAATCCAAATTGGGATGCAACCCCCAATTGGGTGGAAACCCCCACCTACCCCACCCTATGGAAAAAACATAAATGCAGCCTTGGCCCAATATTGGAACCATCTTATCCAAAATAATACTCAATCGACTGGGGGGAAACATCCTCAAGCTAGCTCTTTCATACCCCCTAGTACATGCCAACCATATCTAGGTCCGTCCAATCCCATTTGGCGCTCAAACACTCGACCCAACATCCCTGTTCAAGGGAACATCCCTAACCAATACAACCCTATAAATTACATGCCTCCACACCAATAAACGAATCTTCTCGGATCTTCGCATTATATGCAAACTGCTTATGGTCCTACTACTATACCTAGGGGACTCCCTCCCCAAAATCACCAGTACCCCCACGTGAATAGACAGTTACTCTTCTTAGCCACCCTGAACCTCCCTGATCTATCTATAATTTTAAATGATCCTATCAGTCACTCTCCTCAATGGCCCATCATACCAGTCAAACTACCATCCGACATTCCTAAATTCGAAGGTAAACCGGGAGAGGACCCGAAAAATCATGTAATGACTTTCCACCTTTGGTGTTCATCCAACTCTTTGATGGATGACTCTATTCGATTACATCTTTTTTAGCGAACCCTCATGGGTTTCGTCGTGAAGTGTATATAGAATTACCACGAGGTTTCTTCACTGACTTTAAGACCCTCGCCATGAATTTTCTCACCCACTACCAGTTATCGATCCGTTACAAAACGAGAACCAAAATTTTGAGTTCTTTCAAACAAACCAAAGCCACTCATATCTCTGATCACATTCATGAGTGGCGACGGAGAATGTCTCATCAAACTCAAGCTTCCTGATTAGTTACTGGCAGAGTGGTTCACAGAAACATTCATGAATGACATCGCTCGTGACATCTCCATGGGTGGAGTTGTCACAGAAGAACAAGCGATTAGGCGTGCTCAATACCTTGAACTCGTTTACTCACAAATGGGTACTCTTTACAATTTACTCCCTGACACACCTCATCCTTCTACTACTGCTACTTCAACTACTCTTGCTGCTTCTCATGCGGTTGATGGTGTGATTGGCACTTTCCATGCCCAACCCCACTCCGCACAAGCCTCTACCACCAACCCCAAGTCCATTGCTTCTAATTTTTAACATGCTCCATCTCCTACTCCTCTCGCCGGCAAGACTTCTGAGGTGAACTCTATTCAAACTACCTCTGCCAGAAAGAATAAATCCAAAAAAGGGAAGGGTAAGAATAAGGAGGATAAAAATAATCCACAATCTAAGAAGACCAAAAAACAATCCGTTGACGATAAGGATAAGCACAAACCCCGATATCCTTGTCTTATATGTGGTGATGATCACTACACTAAGGATTGTCCAAGACGAGCCGAGGTTACTAAGTTCCTTCAAGGGACCCTAAACCGGCTACCCCGGCCGTGTTGTCACAACCCTTCTCTTATCAATAGCAGGCCCAATTGGTCATTCATGACCAACCTTCCCCCTCCACTACATCCTATGTCTTGATGTGTATAGGTGATTCAAAGAAGAATGATGTCACAATTACCACTTGAGCCAAAGATTATTCTTCCTCCAAAGAAAAGGTTGATGAAATACCTCCTTTGTTGGTCCAACCATCTCCCTCGGCTCCACCTACCAATGGTCCTCTTCATCTCGAACGACCGAGCCTAGATACAGTTCTTCTCCCTCCCCCAAAGGGTGTTGTTTGAAAGTCTTCTTTCAATCCTCATGCGTGTGCTTCCCAGAACTACAATATTGTAGAAGATCTGGCCCAAGCACCATCCGCTATGTCAGCCCTCGAAGTCCTTCAGAGTTGTCCTACACAACAGAAGGCACTGTTGAAAGCCATTGGTGGAATCGACCCTATGGATACAAATTTAATAATTTTTGAATTGGAAGATCACATTCCAAGGTTACCCCCTCAACTTGCATTTCAAATACAAGTTATTGTCTCTGACAAGAACATTTGTAGAACAGTTATTGATGAGGGTGCCTCGACGTGTGTCATGTCTATCGCTTGTTGGAAAGCCATCGACTCTCCTCCCTTAAACGAATCACACAACACGCTCAAAGCCTTTAATGGCTTTGGATTTAAGCCTTACAGTGTCCTCCCTTCGTTGCCTACTACGTTAGAAGGAAAAATGGTCAATGTTGAAGTTGAGGTCTTTGACACTCCTCTCGATTACAACCTTCTACTTGGTCGTAGCTAGATCAATTCCATGTGTGTAGTTGTGTCCACTCTTTTTCGTGTCGTACATTTCCCACATCAGGAAAAAGTAATTATGGTGGACCAATTGGCCTTCTTTAGCTCTGATACATGTACCAACAACGTACCTTTCATTGTGAAAACACCCCCTAGATATGAGAATGTCGGTGTGGGTCTTCTTAAATATTCCTCTTTGATGGGTACTTTCCCCATTCCACCACCCGATGTTCCACATCCATTTGTTGCCTCGATCAACATGATTTCCACCTCTGTTCGAGAAACCCCTGCGAAATATGACCCATGGATAGTACCCAACCTCGGTGATCATCTTCGCTATGGTGACCAAACACCTTTGAGTCCGGTCGAATCCTCTTATCAAGCCATTCAATTGACAACCCCTTCTACCCCTTCTCTTGGTGATCTATCTCCGGATCCATTCCGTGTCATTTTTCCTACAGATGAGATGATTATGTATATTATGTCCATGGAAGAAATCCCTTGGGACGATGGACATCATCATTCCATCCTCTTCTTGGAACAACACACCATTGAGAGTTACTAACGGATCTCGACTCCGTCAACCGTTGTCTTCATTTCTACCATTCCCGAGTCTACACACGATATGTTCTATGAAGGGAACTTAAGTAATATCTCACCCACCATCCCCCTCGACATATCCATTAAACCTCAAGTTGTCAAAAATGTGCATATCGGAGCTTCGTCTTCCAATGTCAAAGTTTTCACCTACAAGTCTTTTTTTCAATAATTTTGTGACGTCTTTGCATGAAGCTATGAAGAAATGTCGGGTATTGACCCCGACATTGTTGTACACGAGATTATGACATACCCGGGCGCTAAACCTGTCCGGCAATGACTTCATTCGGCCCACCCGCGTAAAGAAGCTGCTATCAAGCTTGAAGTTGAGAAACTTATTAAAGATATCTTTATTTACCCTGTGGCTCTAACTGACTGGGTTTCCAATCTTGTTTCGGTTAACAAGAAACAAGGTATAATCCACGTGTGCGTTGATTATAGGGATATTAACAAAGCTTGTCCTAAAGACAACTTTCCCACCCACTTCATTGACCAGATCATCGACGATTGTGCCAGGAGTGAAATCTTCTCTTTGATGGATGGTTTCTTCGGATATAATCAAATCAATATCGTACCCGCCGACCAACACAAGACCGATTTTATTTGTCCTTGGGGCACTTTTCCTACCAGAAACTACCCTTTGGTTTAAAGAATGCCGGTGCGAATTTTCAACGTGCTATGTCTTATGCCTTTTATGATATAAAGCACATTGTCCAACCATATATCGATGACCTACCAACTCATTCCATGCACTGTGTAGATCATCCAACACACCTCCAAGCCATTTTCCTTCGATGTCAGTTTTACCGTATACTCTTAAACCCACGCAAATGTGTTTTTTGTGTAGAATCCGACCGACTTCTAGGATTTATTGTTTTACTTCAAGGGATCAGGATAGATCCGTTGAAGGTTGAGGCAATTCTCAATCTCCCTCCTCCTTCCTCACTTCACCAGCTACAAAGTTTGCAAGGGAAGGCAAGCTTTTTATGTCGTTTCATCCCAAACTATGCTGAGTTAACCCTTGGATTTACTCGACTGCTCAAGAAAGGTTCTGAGTTTGTATGGGATACCACTACCAACAAAGATTTCAATGCTTTAAAACTGACTTTAACCTGTACCCCACTACTTTTCCCACCCAATTACAGTCGAGATTATTTCCTGTATCTCGCAGCCTCGGACTATACCATTGCTATGGTTCTAGTCCAGGAGGATGATTCTCATGATGAACATGTCATTTATTATTTGAGTCAGAGTCTCATGACTACCGAAGCTAAGTATTTACATGTTGAAAAACTGGCCTTGGCAGCTGTACAAGATGTCCAACGATTTCGACACTATATCCTTTAACGCAAGACTACTGTGATTTCCAACTGCAACCCTATGTAGTACATTCTTACACGCCAATTGCTAGGGGGAAAATACTCCAAATGGATCATAATACTCCAGGAGTTTTACTTAGAATTCGAACATGCTAAGTCCAAGAAATCCTTGGTGTTTTCTGAATTGATATGTGACCTTCCCTGTTCTGAGACAGAAAATGTAGCAGAGGATTCATTACCCGATGAATCCCTTTTTCTAATTAGTTTTAATGACCTTTGGTATGGGGATATCATTATATATCTCCAGACTCAGAATTTCTGGCCCAATTTGTCTAGCACTGACCGTCGTCAAATACGTTACCAAGCCCGTCAGTATATTATCCTTGGTGATACCCTTTATCGTCGTGGGATTGAATCCATGTTTTGTCGATGCCTCACATTTGACGAAGTTGAGAAAGCCTTGAATGACTGCCATTCTCGAGCATGTGGTGGTCACATGCCTAGGTATGATACTGCCCAAAAGATATTACGAGTTGGGTATTTTTGGCCTTCTTTATTCAAATATTGTATTCTCGTTGTCCAAAAATGCCACACTTGCCAAACATACAACAACAAAATATGATCACACCCTGCTCCTCTACACCCTATAGTTTCCATTGGACCTTTTGCGAAATGGGGTATCGATTTCATGACATGTCACCCTCACTCAGCCGGGGGGGCATGGATACATTATTGTAGCCGTAGATTATTTTACGAAATGGGCCAAGGCAATGCCTACATTCGATAATACCAGAAAGACTGCAACACTATTCATATCCAATCACATCATTGCTCAGTTTGGTGTTCCTCAAGCTATCGTTACTGATCATGGTAGCCACTTTAGAAACTTCATGATGTCATAACTCATCGAAAAGTTGGGTCTTCACCATGAAAACTCAACACCCTATTACCCACAGGCCAATGTCCAGGTTGAAGCAATAAACAAAGTCCTCATTACCATGCTTCAACGAATGATAGGGATTCACAAAACTAGTTGGCACACGATGATGTTTTCAGCATTGTGGGATTACCGGACATCCGTCAAGTCTACTATCGGGTTTACACCTTTCCAGTTAGTTTATGGTCTAGAAGCCATCTTGCCGATTGAATGTGAGATACCATCTCTAAAGCTAGTTGTTGAACTTCTCCCAAACACTTCTGTTGAAAAAGAACGCCTGTTGTATCTTATGCAACTGGACGAAACTCATTGTGATGCCACCCTAGTTATAGAAACCTAGAAGAAACACGTCAAATCCCAATATGACAAACATGTCAAACCAAGTGTTTTCTTTGAAGGTGATCTAGTTCTCCTTTATGAACAAGATCAGGATTTGCTATGAGCCAAAAAATTTGAGGCTAGTTGGGCTCTCATGCCCTGGATCTTGAAATTTTTTAAGATCCCACATTCCCGGAGGGAATCATCCTCCTCATGTTCTCTTTCCCTCCATTCCAACATCATGATGATCAATACCTGCAATGGAGCCATGAGAAGGAAGTTAACAACTCCATTAACCTCTTGAATAAATTTTTATTGAGCAAAAACATACATGAAAATCCAATTTCCATCCCTCGTAGGTGAAGCTTTCACACAGCACGATATTCTGGCAGGTGCACTAAAGCCCACCTGTGAAAACCTGAGATTCTCGCAGGTCCCGAATGGCCCACCTGCGAGAATTCCTGAGTGCACATACTGGCCTCAAAATGGACTCAAACAATAAAATTTGCCAATAAAAATCAAATGTAATCCATGAAAAAGTTGAAGAATCAGGAGATTACCTCGTTCACCAAAACCGTTTGCTAAATGACCACTTGTACCTCCCGCAATTGACCAAAGAAATTTGGGAAAAAAGAGGTGTGTTGGACAAGTTTTTGACAAAGTAACAATGAAATGGTAAAAAGGGTGTTTCATCCATATTTATTCACTTTTTTACTATTTTTCATTGATTTTTTATATTATTTTTATTATTTTGCCTAACAAACTATTACCCTAATGGCTTTGTGAGTAAGGTTTTTTTCACAGATAGACGACCTGGAAGCCTGAACCATGGTATACGAGCATTTTTCTTCACATGTACAAATACCTTTTTAGGGTTCTGTAGGAAAAACCTCGAGCTCAGTCTTCGTTTGTTCTTGTGCTCGAAAATACATGAGAATGCAATCGAGTATACTTTTGTCGTATTTTCGTACTCATCATGGTAACACAAAAACAACGAAAATAAGGGAGTATCCTTTAAGCTCTTTTCACACTCCATAAAAATGAAAAGATTGCTGAGTGATCTTTTTCTTTTCACGCTCGTAAAAGTATTCAAAGAAAACGTTCGATGAGTGATAGTTTATCACGTTTTCGGTCTCATCGAACTAATTTTCGAAAAGGAACTGGGATAGTTCTCTTTAAGTGTTTTTTAGACTCTCAAAACATGAAAAACCCTCAAGTTTTCTATCTTTGGACTCATTAAACAAACATCAAAAGGCCCTTATGGGACCGAACCACTCCTTCCTAGGGTTCTTGAAACATATTCCGAGGGACTCATCTGAAGGATGAGCTCACATCAACAAGCATATGTTATCCTCCTCAAGCTTGTGTAATAATAAAGAGGTACTCGCCAGAAATGGTGGGGGAATTTTTTGGAAAGGGGTATGCCTTCACATTTGTATTAGTGGCAGTAAGTGTCACTCTTGAACATGACACCTCATGCTCATCATTTTAATCCGGGTTTGGAAATCCATTTGTCTCTCGTCTGACTTTCTACAAGGTCATATCTTGGGTCGTCTTTGAGTCAATGCTGCCAAGACCATTGTCGTGTCGTTCATATGTTCAAGAAAAGTCCAAACAAGCTCTCCATTGAGTCGACCATCTGCAATTGTCAATTCTTATCATGTCGGCCTTCCCTGTGTTCATTTCAAATCATATTCATACTTTGACTTACCCTAAAAATTTATTACTCATTTCATGTGATTGATGGGGGATACATCAAGGCCCTCCTATGACGAGTCTTTTTCCGTCGACTCCAACTCATTATCCAGGAATAAGAATTAGAAATCATTTAGTACCTTAGAACTTGCATGCCTTAGTCGTAGGTCTCTTCGCTTTCGACAGTGGATTCACATCATTGGTCCCTGATCGAGAGATTCCACCGAGTGTTTGACTTCAACTCATTTATTCACATTTGTTTGGATTTTACTTAGGTACCTTGGGAGTCATTGACATTAATGGTGATTTCCCTCACACTTGTTAACAGTTTTCATCAATGACCGGTAATCAAGTGGTTTCTACCATGTTTGACTTCGACACATGTAATCACATGGCTAGATTCGTACTTTCATACGACGGGATTGAAGACCCTGGGTCTCATCTTTTTGTTCCAGGTTGCGATGGAGTATTTATGATTTGTATCGACACATAGTTCCACTTTGTGTGTCGTGTGGCTATGTCCTAATCTGAGTCTTCTAACATAGATCCACAGTGTATTCCTGGTGGCTATGTAGAATCTTGATGACATGGATCCACGATGTATGATTGGTGGCCATGGCCTACATTTGTTATTTCATTCATTTGTGGTCTGAGCATGGGAATGCCTACCTCAGAACTAGTATTATATTCTATAGATGCTTGATTGTTTACAGGTTTCCGATTAGGTGCGATCCTTGTTTCTACCACACACACACATTTTGCAAATTATTTCGGCTGTCATGAGTTCTAGCCTCATACTTTGGGGGGAATTCTGTTACACATTATTTTGGTCACTCTGGTGATGTCTCTACAATTATGTGTTCAGGCTCTCATAAGGACCTTTTTCATGAGAAAAGTGACTATTGTCTTCTTCTACAAAACATATTTTTAATATGATTTTGCAGGCTGCATGTATTGTAGGGTGCGAAAACCCTGATTCTCATAGGATACTCTATACTTGGATTACGAGGTGTTCACAGTTTGCTTTATAAGCAGGGTGCAAACCTGCTTCAAAGCTTGAAAGGGAGAAGAGGTTACGGAGTTTCTAGAAGAGGATCTTCTAGAAAATGAGTTGGCATTCGCATGGTTGGCATCCTACTGACTTCGCATATTTAGTGGGACCATCCTCATTCCTTTA
This sequence comes from Picea mariana, assembly GCA_032191745.1. Classification (NCBI taxonomy): domain Eukaryota; kingdom Viridiplantae; phylum Streptophyta; class Pinopsida; order Pinales; family Pinaceae; genus Picea; species Picea mariana. The sequence continues at coordinate 10,937 of JASDQU010272137.1, forward strand.
ACCATCTCTCCTTCTCCTATATAATGAAAGGTTTCTCAAGGAAGAGGTTAAGCAAGATTAAATAGATAATTGATGAAAGAATAGGTTCAGAATTGTGTGAGGAATCCTATTTGAATTGATGCTTGAGGCCTCCATCTATCCATCAATCCATAGTGGATATTCTTCATGCAAGCATGGAGCAAGTGTGTGTGTTGGAATGAAGGACCACTGAAAGGAATCTTGCAACATCAAGGCAATCTGGTTGTATATTCTACTTTCATTTAATATAATACAGTGGCATGTCCCTTTCCCATAAAATCACTCTTATTTTATTACATGACTCCTTGATCACATGTTTAGGTCTTCATTGAATGTATTATTGTTGCTTTCACCTTGGTCGATTTGTGTCATTGTAGATCTGATATCACAAGGCTACCAAAGCGAAGAAGGGACAACAAAGACATAAGGAAGCGATATCTAAATGTATGTCACTTATTCCTTCTTCAATGACAAATTCAATGATTGTAACATAGGGGAAGCGTCATGTCCTATCATGTTTTGTTCTAGATCTAGGTGGATCTAGGGAGATCTGTTAGTGTCCGCATATACCGATTTATCCTATAACAAAGTGGAGTTGGGATATAATTCCCGAATGACCTTTTTTGAGGAGATTCTCCATGTGATGGGAATTTATGATATCAGGGGAGACTACTGTGATTCCTTGGAACTTATAATGTTGTCCCTAAATGCATGTTTAAGTCCTTAAAATCCATGAGAATGGGGCCTAGAGTGCGTAACCATTTGACACCAAGAAAAATGTCACAACCACCCATGTCTATAGAAAACATATGGGATTTCAAGTGATAATGACCAATTTGGAATCACACATTTTCACATCGTCCCCCACATTTCATGGAACAACCATTGGAAATCATGATTTGAAAATTATTGACAACACAGATGTAACAATTGACTTCTCGGGCAATGTGGCGATGAATAAAGTTATGGGTGCTACCATTGTCCATAAGGATGATGAATTTCCTATTTTTAATGTAACTAATTAATTTGAGAGCCTGGGGAGTAGAGAAGCCAGTGAGGGCATTAAGTGAAATCACTGGGTTAACATATGGTGGATTAGAGGGTGGGGTGAGGTCAGATGGTGGTGGTAGTTCCTCCACAAGCAGAACAACAACATCTTCTTTAGAAAGATCCTTAGTTAAAACCATAAAAATATTTTGTTCATTACACTTGTACCTGAGAAATTATTTTTCATCACAATTATAATAAAGACCCTTGAGTTGAAGTTCAACCATTTCAACCATGGTTAATTTCTGGATCTTGAGGGGAGTTGCAGGAGGGGAAACATTGGTGGGTTTAGGGTGAGGAGGAAAGGAGGGTTTGCAGGTCTAGGAGGATACAATATGTTGGGATTCCTTGGCTCATTGAGTAGCTTCCAACCAAGTCTAGGGGCTTCCCATGAGAACATGGGCAAGGATTTAATCTTTGAGGCCATTGATAAAGCATTCCCTAAAGAAAGCATCTGGCGTGCTCTTCGTTCTGAAATCCAAGTGCTCAAATGTGAAAATAAATTCTTCCACTGCCCCATACTTCTTTAAATTGGTAAAACGACCTAAATGGTGGGTGTTAGAGTCAAATCAGTCATAAAGTTCGGCCACAAATTGTGTCCAATCAAGATACCCTTGGCGTGCTTTTTTTCTCCATTGCCACCATTTCCATCGTTCCAGATCCAGATGTAGGACACCATAACAAAGCTTGGCTAAATCATCAGTAATTCCATGCAAAGAGAAATAATGTTCCATTTAGGTGACCCAGCCTGTAGGATATGATCCATCAATTTTTTTCACCTCGATTTTGGGAGGTCGAAGGTCTCGAAAAAAGTGGGTAGTATGAGGACCTTGGTAATGGGAAGAGTCATGGTCATTCTGATAAGATGGTTGTTCAGAAGAGGAAGGGTTATGGGAATGACCCATGAAGTGTTCTTTGAGGTCTTTGATGTGGGAACATTGTTCCTTGAGGATCTCAGTAGCTAAATTGATTGAGCTAAGGTTGGAACTGATAGTCTTGATGTTTTCCTTGTTTTGGTGGGTGTCAACAATCAAGGCATTGAGTTCTTGGGCTCGTGTGGTAGTCATTTGGATGAATGAGCAGGAAAATGGTACAGGGGAAACAAAAGGGATCTGGAGAGGTGGGTGGGACCATGAAGAATAAGGGTTTCAAATGATAGGTACCACTGTGATCAGGGAGAAAAGGAGGATCCAAAGGGATAGGATCCAAATAAGGGTTTCAGAGACGGGTCAAGTCCACAAATAAAAATTGTGTTAAAAATGATAGGCATCATTGGAATCAGGGATAAGAGAGGAAACTAGTAGGATAGGTCCCAAATAAGTGTGCTGACGAGACCATTATACTCATTTTTTGTTTTTTAATCTTGCGGAGTTATACTCCGGCCTAAATAATATTGCAATGACGAAATTCCCAAATGCTTAAAATGAAGAAATGTGTAGTAATTTTGCAACAAGAATGCAGAAGGAACAATTGCGCGGAAATAGATCTGGTCTATTCTATTTTATTTTTTTCTGTCCCCAGGGGTAGGATATTCAAGGTTTCTACAGACAAGGGTTTTCCCTGTCCTATATCTCTCTGATATACTTGTGGGGTCCAACATTAGTACTTGGCCCAATATATAAG
>JASDQU010272140.1:0-15246 GCA_032191745.1 Picea mariana
GAGTTCAGCTTCACAATAATAAAAACGTTTAAACATCATTTCGTGTATATCGCAAAATCTTCGAGAGTTGTTCATTTATTGTGAAATAAATGCAAAGATATTCCCGATATTTCACATTAAATGTTTGTACTTAAGTTTCTTACGATATATTTTAAAATAAGAGAAACTTACCAAATCGGAGTATAATCGCATTAATGTTCATTTATTAAACCATTTTAAACCTTAACCTTGCTTTGCTGAGTGATTAGTTAATGTTAAAATTGGTTTACAAATTTTTAAATCCTTTCATCGGAGTTTCGAGACTTTCAATGTCAAGAAAAAGAGTCATCATAAAACCCCGATCGTTGAAATCGCGACTTATTAATTAGGTAAATCATTATATTATCTTAATTAATTCAGATTATCTTTTCGGAGTTTGCTTAATCAAATGTTTCGGAAATCGGGGATCGGGAGATCGGGATTTCTGATGATGCGAAGATTTCTATTCGCGGAATCGCAAATGGCGATTTCCCGATATAATTAACTACTCTTAATCATGCTTAGCAGTAATTAGCTTATGGTCAAACCTCCATTAAGAATTGATTTTGATCGGGGATCGAGAAATCGGGGAAAACGATGTTAAGTTTACTTGTTCATTCAAAACCGCGAAACGCGATTTCCCGATATGATTAGTTTAACGTTTAAAACTGATTTTTAAATGAGGTTTAAGAAAACGGTGAATTAATAGAAGATTAGCGTATCGGGAAATCGGGTATCGGGGTTTCGTTGTTTGATTTGGATTGAAATTTGTTATTTCAAAACAGCGAATCCCGATATCCCGATATGGGCTCGATCTTTCTTAAGTTTTATCATTAGGGTTCGTTTAGAATATTATTCGAGAAAGTATTTGGAGCATATATTAATTTAATTCTCAACCATTCTTTTTCCAAGAATAAAACCCAAGTGTATTTCAAATTTATTAGGTATGAAAATTTTTATTTTATAAAGATTTTAATAATGCAAAGACTCTAGGATACCAAAATTTTGTTCTTAAAGTAAAAATTTAAGCTCTGTTTCAACAGGGGATGAGGCAATAGTGTCTCATGAAGACAAACAAGAAGGGGGAATACATACACATTTTGTTAATGAAATTGTTGACAGACAATTAGAAGAAATTGTTGCTGCAGAAAACATAGATGAGTTGGCTCATAGAGATAGCCAAAAGAAAATTGAGGAAAATCATTATGATGCAATACTTTCAAAGTGGGATAAAGAGGTAGAGCTATTAGAATGATTGGTCATAGAACCTGAGTCAGAAAGGGAAAGTACAACTAGAGAGGAAACATGTTCAGAAGTGCCTAGTAGTGAAGGAGAGGTTCTTATTGCATCTAAGGAGGTAAAAGTAAATTTAATTTTCAATTTAATTTGGAAATTGCAGGCCTAGCAAATGAAATGAACATGATATGGAAGAATCCTCAAGACTGTTTCCCAAGGATGAAATCAGACCTCAATTGATGAATTTTGATGATGAATTGAAATTATTAGAGGAATGGTTGACTGAGGATGCAGGACAAGAAGGTTGTAAAAGGTTTGAAGACTCATTTCAAAATAATTTTAAAGAGAAGATGGAGATTTCAGTGAGCAATGGCATAATTGGAAACAATAAGCAACAGCTAGTGGACAACAGTAGCAACGACATTCATCCAAGCGAACAACAACAAGTTCTCACCAAAGAGATGTACCAGCCAAAAGACAGACTAGACATTGAGATTGAGTTAATAAGGATGTTGATGGTGAAGATGTCTCAGAGAAGAAATGCAAAGGAAAGGAAGATCTACATCAACAGAGAAAGTGGGAAGCAAGGTAATAGCAAGAAGTAAGTGACAAGGGAATATTTCCAAAGCAAATCCAGTGGAGCATTGCAACATAAGATGTGGAAGCTAGGAGAGTTTCAGTCAGCAGCAACAAGGTAGAAGAACAACAATGAAACAAGTGAAGAGATTCAACATAAATTTTGGGACCCTAGAGGACACTAGAAGAATGAAGCAGTTGAAGAAACTCATGATCAGGAGATCATGAACAACTTTTATTCCTGGGAAGTCTGATGAAAGAGAATCATGCTTCATATTTCTTGTACATTTGATGAGACCTAGGGGGTATTAAGTTACCAAGGGAGTTGGTTCCCTAAGTGTTTAATTATTTGTATTTTCCTATGTTTTGTTGAATTCTAGGAGGGAGACATAAGATAGGGTTTGATTAATATAAATGAGGATTTGATTGTGAATGTTCTTAAATGTATGATAACATGAGAGGTCTTAGGGTAGTTAGATCTCATGAAGATTTGTGAATCATAAAGAGAGGAGTTGACTGAGTATTTTGTGGATCTTAGAGAATCCCTAGGAAATGGTTGAGGATTTGTTGGATCTTAAACAGATTTCAGATTCAAAGTCTTTGTATATATTGTAAACCTAAAGGAATTCAAAGGGGTTGGCCATCTATCGTGTAATTGGGCCATAGAGAGTAAGGAGGGCCTATTAAATTGATTTAGGCTAAGAAGGCACAGAGTTGTCTCATGTAACTTTTATGTACAATATTTTTGAATCTGATTAATATAGAAAAAAGAAACACTATGTTTCAAGTGTTGTCTAAAGATCTCTGATCATTTGTGTGATGAACCTTTGTCTATGATCATATGTGTTTGCATTATAGGTCTTAATACTTTTGTGATAGGTTGGAGAAGGGAATCCTCAAAGAATTTGAATTCTTGAAGGATATTGTCGAACAAATCCTTGTGGAGATCGTGTGCACAGGCTAAGTCGAGTTTCTCATTCCCTTGTTAGCAAAGTATAGCATAGTAATCTTTAGGTCTGGATTGAGACTCAATATGAACTGTCAAATCAGATAACCCAACACACAACGATCGTTGGATTAGGGGTTATTGTGCCAACAACAGGAATCGAGGAGTAATCTCGATATTTGATCACGGTAGGAAGAACGCTCCATATCGATTCATAGTGTAGGTACACAGGGGGACTGTTGAATATGGAGTCAACCAACGAGGATTGTTGGATCGAGATAGTACAGGCATTGAGAGTTTATTAAATAGTTACCATCGGAATGTGATACAAAGGAGGAGAATGAACGACTGGAAGAGATTACACATCGTGGAAGTACACAGGTTAATTCTGGGTCGTGTTGTGAAATGATTTAGTCCGTTGATTGGAAATCCACGTGTCAATTTGAGATGTATTTCGAGTCCCTACCCCAAGATTTGAATGAAGGACCAGCATTCCCCAAAATGGATGATAGTCGTCCATTCCAACAAATGATTAAGTTGTGGGCATTGATTTGGCAATGTCGTGGGGGCAGGATAAGTGCCTAGTTAATTAGCACTTGAGCATCAAGAGTTTGGTTTTATGGACAGAGCACCAAAAAGAACAGAGCTAAGGCTATAAACCCGAGAGCATAGCCTTTGGTTCTATGAGAAAAGGTTTTAGTATTGGGGACCAGTGCGAGAAATTTAGCACTAGGAGCACACGTCTATGGTTATGGGTCGTGATTTAGTGGACATCTGAGAACACAAATGAAAGAGAATTGATTCATTTCATGTAATCAATTCATGGACTCGAACTTAATTAATATTTGTTTTGTAGAGATTTAACTCTGAAAGAGATGAGTTGAGGAACTTTTGAATGTTGATAAAGTGTTATAAGGAGATCCTTGGACACTCTAGTTAAGACTTATAGAGAAGTTGTTGTTCCTAAGATTGATTCTAAGGATTAAATAATAATGTCAGGCATCAGAATTTTTAAAAGAAATGATTTAATGAGTGATTTTTCTATCTTCAGTTTTATGAGAAATCATCTTTAAATGAAATTAATAATAGGATAGTACAGAGGTCGTATCTCGTTATCTGAGTCACGATTATAATATCAAATGATGTAGAAAGAATTACAAAACTATTAAACAAAGTCAGGTATCAATTACAGATAAGTATCACCTTGTTTGCAGTGGAAGAAAAGTAGAGGACGCACCCTTGAAAAGGATATAAATGTAGTAATTCACGCAGATCACAAGTCTTGTTTTACTCACAGTGATAACAAAGGAAATTTTGTTTACTGAATGAACTCCTAGTATAATATAATCACAGTAGATGTAATACTAAATTACAACCAATTGCTCTTCAAGCATTACAAAGAGAAATTCGTGGGAATGGAAATACAAAGGAAACACATAACTCAAATTGAACAAAACTTAGAATCTATGTCTGCAATTGTATTAATACTCAAAAAGAGAGTTTCTCTATTACATTCGGCAAGAAGCAGCCCGGTATAAATCTTAAATCTATGTATTTATACAAAATTTGTCACAACTGAAAACCATTGGACTTCTTACAATATTTAACTAAAATTAGCATACATTTGAATGAAACAACGTCTAAATATTGATGAGTTTCGTTGGTGCTTTCCTTTGTCTCTTCATATGTTGGTAGAAGCGCTCATTTTCCTTAGTCCTTTGGGATGGGCACGCATGTCGTTAAAGCCACCTCAATCATTTGGCATACTGTCTTGGCCATTTGATTTTGTTGCCATCCATCCCTTCGAGTGTGTTTAGCAGGGCAATGAATTATGGTCGAGGTCATGGGGGGAGGATAATCAGATGAATAGCACAGCGTAGCTTGTCAAGGGATGGATAATGGTTACAGGGAAGAGTAATTGTCTATGGAAAGAATGATGAGGAAATAAGTGTTTGATGATGAGGTAGGTGATTGTTGGAAGGTGAAAGGTAGAGAGGGTGGAAGGGATGAACGTTGTACATGTTTCCTCACTTTCTCCAAGCTACGCTTGCTTTTCCATGTTCAATGCATTGGGTGCATCTATCCATCAATGCCACCGCGAAACTTGAAGGATCGATCCTTTCATTTACTTCGAAGACAAATAATTTATTTTGCATTTGGGGCATCTTTTCTTGGCTCTTGTTCACTTCATGGACTGTGGCCTGAAACTGTGAACTTGGATTAACCAGCGATTTATTGATTTTAAGAAGATCAGTCTGGCTCATTGCTTGAATGGATGTCATCATTTCTTCTTTGTTCTTTCTAGAATTTTTTTGGTTCATTTCTATCTCAATTTTCCCCAGGGATTCTGAGATATTAATCCCCTCAAAATCAATCATCTTTTTCTTTAATGATGACAAAGCCTCTAGACAAGCTTCTTTCACCTCTCTGGAAAGTTTCTTTCCTTCTTCTAGATTTTTTTCACGGGCCTTTAGAGCCATCTCACCCATTAATTGTTCATAATAAGAGAGAAGAGGAAGATCAAGGAAATTAGCTTTTTGAATCAATATGAGAACTTCTTGAAACTTAGACCGGGCTGAGCGGGCCTCCTTTTCCTTGACATAGATATCCTTTAGTGAAAGGTCTACTACATGATAACATTTATGGATGGCATCTACTTTCAGATAAAGTTCTTGCTGGGCAACTTCCATCCTTTCATTGTGTTAGCGACCAAAATATAATGGTATTTTTTGAGAGTGTCCTCATTACTCCCTACTTGATTTTGTCATTTTCTTAGGTCTCTTGGATAGTGTCATATCTCCAGTTCTTCATCAAATCTCTCATTGATCGCTTTTACCTGCATTCCAAATCATCGTCAGTATTTCAAAAACCTTAGTCTATGCTATGGAGATTAAAAAATATAAAAATATATCATTGCTTTTATATATATTTTTTTAAAAGTCTCATAATTATCAACAAAGAAATATATGTGTGTTCGAGTATCCTAAGGCTTCTAAACCCAAAGTTGTTATGCATATGCCTAAGGCCTCTAGGGTGTATGGTTGTTTATGGCTTTTGTAAAATTTTGAAGGCCCACGAGTCAAGCCACAAACCAACACACAAGCCGAGTCCACATGCCACGCAACATATAAAGTCATCAAAGCCTAGTGTTGAGCACCAAGTTTCATACCCTACACACCTCATCGATATATAATAGAAAGCGTTGGAATATATGAAGACAACATGGTCTAAAAACCTGATTTGCAGGATGGTGAGCTTTGTATCCGGAATTTATCTCTTGAAAACTTGACTACAAGGATCTAGATGTCGAATGCATAGATACAGGTTCCCGGAGATCATGCAGAGCCGATTTCAATACCCAAATTGTGTGTAGAGATTGAATTATTGTGCCAATTTCAAGTATATAATACATCAATACACAACATGAAGTGGCAGAGTGAAGTTACAGGTGCCAAGAGATTGTGTAAATGGCGTTTTTGGATATCTAGTTGCTTATAGAGTTTAAAGTATATCATACTGAGATTATAGGTGTCAAAGGCAATACAGGAAATTGAGAATGATAAGTTTTGATTGATGGATTACAATGGAGAGTCAAGTGATTGGCTTACCGTCGATGAAGATGATATTGCTAGTGTAGATTCTTCATAGCTGTGTTTTTCATCACAAGAATTGTTGAGTTGCATGCTGAATCAATTATGTATTATGATAGCTGGTGTGAATGAATTGCAGCTGGATATTACCTTAGAATATTCTCAACATAATTTGTTCATATCTCATGTTAATATCTACAAACAAGAAAGAGGTAGTCCTCGAAATGAAGAAGATCGTGCAGCATTTGAAAAATGTACCGGGAATCAACCGAATTTAATTCTTTCCTTTGATTGTTCCGAGGAAGAGATGTTGAAACACCTTCCTGGATTTGTATAGAGGGCAGATGAACTGAAGAGCAAGGGAATTGACACCATTGCCTATATTTCTGTTAATGATGCATTTGTAATTAAGGCTTGAAGAGATAACCTCAAAGTGGATATTTTGGACATTTACCACCAGTCTGGGAACATCGCTCAGACACTGTAACTGGAAAGGTGTATTACATCAATCACACCACACAGAAGACAAATTGGGATCATCCATGTCCTGATGAACCCTGGAAAAGGTTTAATATGACTGTTGATCAGTTCAAAAGGGAAACATTGCCAGCTTTCATTTCAGCATTGGGTGAACTCTTCCTTCTTGCAGGTGATATTCATGCCACACTTTACATAGGTTCTAAGGCAATGCATAGTCATGTTATTCAAATATTCAATGACAATGCTACAAAATTCAAGCAGTTTCCTACTGCTCAAAATATGAAGATCACTCTGCAAAGAAGATATCAGAATGTTCTTGTTGACAACTCTCGACAAAAGCAGTTGGAGATGTTTTTAGGCATGTGGCTTTATAAGTATCTTCCTTCAGTCTTAGATAAGATTTTGCAGGTTCTATCTCGGCATCCAACGAGCTTCCTTAAGCCTGTGCCAACCATGTTTACAAGCCTTTGTAGTGGAAGTGATATTCTTAGATTCAAAATCAGAGATCTTATATGGGTTTCTCTTCCAGTTGCAGATATTATGGAGCTTTTCATATATCTTGCAGAACCTTGTCATGTATCCCAGCTTCTTCTAACCATATCACTGGGGCAGATGACTCTTCTTCCTCTAGTTCAGTTGATGGTAGAACGGGATGCAACCTTGATGGACTACGGCCTGTTGTTGAGGGAGCAACAATACTTCAATGTGCAAATGGGACCAAAAAAATGATAATTTCATTGTCTGGGGTAATGAGTCCAGAGGATGTTGCTATGACTGGTGTAGGCATGCATTTGGAAAGGCATGGGGAACCCAGTTTTCCATGGTTGTATGATTATGAAAAAACTAGAAGAATAAACAGATCAAAGGACTTTCCTTTTTGCAATTTTGGAAATAATTGTTAAACCTGCAGTTTCGGCAGCTAATTCCACTCTGTTTCATGCCTGAAATCTGTCGAAAGCACAGACACAGGCAGAATGGCACTCTTTTTGCACAGATCCAAGTTTTATCATTCTAAAGGGAATGAGGATGGTTTCTAAGTGAAGGTTATAATTAAGAGGATATGTTTCAATGTGTTGTTCCAGTTTTGGAGGTGCCAACAAGGTGAAAGAAATAAAGTTTGTTGCCTATTTGTGGCAAAAAAATGACATGTCTACCAAGGTGGCATTTTCAACCTCATCCATGTTGTCGAAGACCATGAAGACTATCAGGATAAGAGTTTGACCTATTAAATAGGATCTTTTCCTAGTTTATTGAAAACCGTTTTGACCTTCTATCTTTAGTAAATTTGATCCAATTTCTTAGGATCTGGAAAGATGTTGTAAAGGCTATAAAGCCTAGAACTTGAGGTGAAGTGTGCGGTTCGAGTCTGGAGACTAAACCATGCTACTATTGTAATAGAGTTTTCTCATATATAATACAGAAGCACATGTTCCTTTCATTATTATTGTCAAATTACCATCTCCTTTCTTTTCTGTACTTTTAATGATTGTTTTAATTCAAGTTTGTCTTAACTGCTAGTGATTGTTATCTCACTTTGTCAGTTCATAAGCTTGATTTAATATTAATATGTACTATCTTTATTCATCCCATCACATATGTGTTCTGGTTGATAAATATAGTCTTTCTTCACCCACCAGTTCAGCTAATTGTCTGATATTTAATTCTTGAAAGCCTTGTCTCTTTTGGTTATGTATTTGACTATCTTGAGAGTAAGTCAGTTATCTAGTATCCCGTTTGATCCAATAAACACATAAAACCAAAACACATTTTAAGTTACCATGCTTCTTCAAGTTACAACCTGAGAAGGACTACTGGAAAGATAACACATTGATTTCCAATGCTTGCGTTTTGAAAGTCGAGATGTCTATCGCAATGCCCTCAGTTAGGGCCAATCTGGCCTACAGCTGCTCTATTAACTCGTCATGCTGAGTGACCAGATCTTGGCCAGTCTGTGAACCCTGGTGGAGTAGATCAAGGTTGTCATGTAGTTGTTTAATTTATTGTCTATCACTAGCCATGATTTGGTCAAAGTCATGTCTCATTCTTCTTCTGATAGTCTACTCTATGGTATATATCTGATTTTGCAAGAGTTCTACCAGTAGGCACTTCTGTCACAGTTGATCGGTCAAATTGTCCACCGACCATTGATTGGCAGTGGAAAAATCACCTAACGAACCCACAACATCTTTTGCAAACTCTGTACCATCACGATCATTCCCATCATACACCAGTCTTTTCCTTTTAGTGATGACTCCATCCTTTTGGTGAGATTCTCTTTTCACGACGGATTTCTATTTTTTACTAAATAAGAAACCTGAAAGTGGCATCTCTTCATGCAATATGGGAGTAAGATCACCCACAAAAGTGCGTTCGGAATTGGGATTTCCGAAGCTAGTTTGTAGAGGGGTCAATGATGCAATGGGAGAGGCAATTTCCGTGGAATGGTGTTGTCCTGTTGTATTAGGGGTGTCAGCAGGAGTTGTTGGTGTTGAATGAGAGACAATTTGTCCTAGATTCATGAAGGCCTCGAACCATGCTATCACTTGTGGATCATTTAGTCCTGATAGTGACGTTCTTATCTCCTAAAATAATACCTCTGGGATTTTCGGGACCTTTTCGGCTTTGTGTTCAGTGGAGGAGCTTGGTTCAGATCCTATAGACTTAGCTTCCTATGAAGGAAGTGTGGTTGTTGACTCTCCCTACAGTGTCTTTATCAGACTTTTATGCATGTGTTTCTGAAAGCTGAGGAAACCAACTTATTGGTCTGGGCGTAGGGTCAATAATCTTCTTTGGACTTCCTCATAAAATCTAACCCCCCTGAATATTTCATCATACGGGGTATTCTCATGCATATACCGCTTCATGTTAAACTGATCCAGATGGTTTTCCACTACCTTATGTGGATCATGTTTCTTAAACTCGATGTCAACCAGTTTGACATCCTCCATGGATGCGGCTTCAACTTTAGAGTGGCCAAAATCCAATAAAGTAAACATGCCAACTTGAATGGGTAAATTTGTCCATACCTTTTTTTGAGCTTCCTTTAGCTCCTTTTTTATACCTCCTGCCACTTTCTGGTACGCCACTTCTCTGCATACCATCTTGTCAAGTAAAAATTGTGGGAGACCATGAGGAGGAACTGAGAAACCAGAAACTCTGATGTAGGATAAATTCTCCTCAATGAACCAATCTGTGAGCTTGCCTAGGTTTCCCATAATCCTCTCTAAAATCCCAGGAGGTGGGTGACCATAAATGGCTATGTGAACAAGTACTACGACATTGTGACAGATTTCATAAAATAAATCATTGTCTTTCTCCTCCCATAACTTGGAGTGATAGAAATGAATATGTTCAAAGTTTGTCGAGGTCCAACTCCAATTCATCAAGGGAAAAGGAGTCATGAAATAGATGGCATCCATAACATATGCTGACATGTAAAAATGGGTAGGCTGCCCTTTTGATTTGGATGTTTTATAATCAGCGATTTCCTTGGCCAAATTATCCAACATCATTTTGGACCAATTGAAAGTGTAACCCTTGGCTACCTCGTTCATGATGGATACCCACTCGACCGAGAAATGTGTACGGATTTTATTCCCGAAAAGGCGAGAGAGAATCATGGCCACATAGAGCATATGAGCGTCTAAAGACGCTATGGTGTACGTACCATGAGCGTCGGTTCGAAATTTCTCTGGATGTCCCCACTAGGTCTTGATTATATCATCACCGCTCCTAGCGTACTTGACGAATTCTTTTTTCTCAAACTCTAAAAGGAAAGCAGCATTATAAGTGTATTTAAGAGTAGGAGAGAGTTTGTACATTACATCTTGTAGGGGTTCTGGTCAGAAAGAGCTGACGGCAACCTGTTGGTGGTTGATGATGCTTCTGGTTTGGATGTCAACATGTTCTAAGGCCCAGCTTATCATGTCATTGTAAGGCATGATTCTCGGTTGTGAAGCTATCTTGTGCATATCTGACTATGCTATATGTCTAAGCTTAGTTGCATAAGAGTCATCGTCTTCTTCAGCGAAGTCTTCTAGACAGTTGATGATTTCACATTCTAGGATCTCAAAAACTTGTGTCCAAATTTTAATGGTGTCTACGACTCTCAGAGTAGTGTTTGAAAGAATGTATGCATTTGGGTTCAAATCCTCACCCACTAAATCAAGCTCTTTTTCCATTTTCCACGATGCCATAATCTCCAAGGAAACAGAGCAAGCTAGCCTGTTACAGGCGAAATCTATGAGTTCTTCACTAGATAAAACTGCCAATTGCGAAGGGTGAAAATGATTTTGAAATTGAAGTGCTTTTAGTCAAGAAAATGTTTTTTGTATAGCCTCACCGACGAGGAGTTTATTAACATTAATGGAATTGACCAGCTAGCGATCTGCGATATTTGTTTGAAATCATTATCTTTAATTGATCATAAATTCCATCAATATTTCGACGGTTCGTGTTTGGGAGCTTTGGATGTGACAGGGTGAAAACCTTTTGAACCCCGAATCTATGGAGAAGTTAATATTTGAATAATCGATTTTAAATATTAATTAACCATGTTTAAAATGTTGAATTAACTTCAAGTGTTTTGGAAGTTTGAACTTTAGAGGGTTTTGAAAATAGCACAACAAAAATTTCCCGACATCCGAAACTGTGAAGTAAACAATTTACAAGTAATTTAGTGTTTAACTTCCATTATTAAATGTTTAATTAACTCATTTTTACTCTTTGAAATGTCCAATTCTTCGGCATATTGAAACTTCGGTGATTTTTGAACTCACTCTTTGTTAAGATCTCAAAGGCCATCTCTTGGAGTGACATGGCAGAGAACACGTCATTCTGGATGACGCGTCAAGAAAAGAGAGGTGCCACTTGTCACTCGAGGGAGTGTGAATCATCCAACGGAAACTTCAAAAATAAGTGGCATGTGTTAGCTTATGAAATATTTAAAAGACACATGTCCTATGAGTTCTTTAGGGTTTATCGCAGACTATTGTTTCGGGTTTCGAAGCTTCAGGGTTTTTATTGTTTATACTTATGAGAAAATCCAAAGCGCGGAGCTCCGAAGCGATCGTTAGGGACTTGTTCTTTAAAACTCGGGCAGCTCCAAAATTTCGGAGATCAATAGGATCGTTTGATCAAATTAAGGTAACTCATCAATGACGGATAATGTACGCGCTTTATTATTAAAACACAACCAATCAATTTGATTTTAAAATTAAAAGGACATTTTCCAAGTTTTTTCTTTCTTTGTATAAAATTTTATTTCTAAGAAGTGAAAATACAAAGCTCAAAAGTTCAAAATTTTGTGTGTTCCAACATAGGCTCCATCTAGGGATTGTGTCTCCTTGTGAGGCGTTAAAGAACAGTAGACCAAGTGCCTTTATTGGGTAAATGGAGTCATTATTTTCTTTTTTGAAAAACATTTTCCATTTTTATTCAAGAACCAAATATGCATAGAAGAACAAACTTAACCAAATCTCGAGAACCTTCGAAACACACTGAATTAATTGCTCTTAAGTCAGGCTATTTGAAATTTCCTTTTCTTAAAATTGATTCTATAATTGTTTAAGATAATCAAAATAGCTTTAAATGAAATATCAGACTCTAACCAACTGCGTTTGCATCAAGGTTAAGCAGTTGTAACAGTTTCTTTAAGGAGTCCCTAGTTGGTTCAAGATGTAAATATCATCAGAAAGAGAACTAGATGGCAGAGTATGTTATATGGATATGTATGACAGCCTTACAAATATCATAGATATTTCTTCACTTCCAGTGAGCTTGTTCAGTACCCCGGTGAAGCTATTCACTTCTCCCATTGAATTTCCTTTAACCACTTCAATTAGTACTTTTGTACCTTACTAAGATGAGAGAAATCATTATATGAATTTCATTTCATCATCTCCTTTGGACTAAATGGGGGAAATCAAACTATGAATTTCCTTTGACCATCTATCTTATATTTTAACATTTTGAAGTGGGGGAAATCAATCTGTATGCATCATACAAGGGATGATGTATTTTTAATTTTTTTTGGAAGGAAGGTCTATCAACGATTTTGAGAATACTTTGAAACTAAATTTCTTATGATTTTCAATACACCTTCGCCTATAGGGGAGAAATTTATGGGAATATTAATCTTTTTGGGGATCAACCTTGAGTGAATTAGTTAGTTTAAAGTCTGATAGAAGAGCTAAAATTATCAGGATTAGCCTAGACATACCTTTTCAATTGAAATCAAAGGAGCATAAATATTTTCGCCTAACCTTGTTTTGAAAATATGTTTTTGAGTTCTCAGAGTAAGGGTGAGTTTCTTTCTTTCTGTGAAGATTAAGCAATGGTAAATAAAATATGAAGTGGATAAGAGCTTGGGGATAGGAAAAGTAACCAAACTAAGGATTCGAAGGACCTGACACAAAAATCCCAATTCCACATAAGTTTGTGTATTTAACTCAAACTTCCTTCTAGTTTGTTTATTTTATTTTTAATTCAGAGATGGCTTTAGAATTTATCAGTATGACCGTTTTTAAGCTGTAATTTTATACCTTTCTGATTTTTAGGTTGGGTGATAGTATTATTATGAGTCAAACTTCTTTCCCATTTATTCCAAAGAAATGTTTTAAAATTTCATTTAAATTAGAAAGGTAAGAACTCATACCTCGTTTTCCTTTTGAACTTTCAACTAGGCAGATCATAAATTCATCACCTGTTTTGAGAGAAATCGTATGTTTTGAAAAATGAGTGTTGAATTCTTATTCAACCTCACCTCTCATTCAACAAGATATATTCTTCACAGGAATGAAATGAGAAATGTCAGAAATTTTCGTAGAATAGATATGGTATGTGATACATATGTTTTTATAATTTATTTTAATGAGATCAAGCAAATTTATTGAAAATATTCACAACAAATGATCAAATGACTTAGATAATTTACAAAATAAAAGAAAAATTGAAAATTGAGACAGTGAATGTTAATCCAAACCGATATATACAATGGACATCTGAAATATGACTATTGCATGAAATGTTTTAAGTAACGCCCGTTAATAGGAGCGTCGAGGATTTCTCCATTGAGATTTTCCAGTGAGGAGGATTTTTTTCCTAAGCAACCACAATTTTGAATCGTTCAAACCAGAGATGATCGAACTTGCCATGTTTCCCTGCATCTTCTCTTCTAGCCTCCCATTTTAAAACCAGATCACCAGGAAGAAACTCCATGTCTTTCGATTTTTTATCGAAAAGGGCCTTCATATTATCTTGGTACTTTTGAAGTTTATCATCCACTTCCACTCTATTTTTCTGAACTTCAATGATTTAATTCACCTTCTTGTAACGTCGTTTGGCTCTTCATTTGCATCCTGTCAGAGCTTCATCATAGGAAGAGAAAGATTGATAGGAAGGACAACATATGTATCGTAAACCAATTGAAAAGGGGACATTCCTATCGATTTTCTGGTGCCAATCTGGTTCTCTGATCTAAAAATGAAGAAGACTTGAAAAACTTGAAATTATTGCAAGTAAATGTTATGTGTTTAAAGCAAATGGATCAAATTTGCAACACATAAATTAAAGGATTACTTATGCAAAATACACATAGACAACAACATAATCAATGAACATAAGCACATAAACACAACAATTTGATAAAGGAGTTCACCCCTCTCTTGGGCTACATCTCCTGGTCCGGCTTCCAATGGATCAATATTATTAATTGCTCAAAGTGCTTAAAATCATGCCTTACAATGCTCAAACTGACCAGCCGACTACTTCAATGGCTCCAGAGCGTCCAAAAACCCATGTCTGGGCTCTTTCAGCACCTCAATCGGTCGAAAAACGAAGAAGTTAGGCCTCCTGGAAGTCCCCTCTTCAAGCTTGTTGTCTCTGCATCTACAAAACGCACCCTTGTCAAATGAACCTAGCACACACGCAATATAAAGTGTGAAAACCCAGCACCAGGTGCAACCGCACCAATGGTGCAAACCATAGGACGGTTAAGGGCGCGCCAGCCCCTAACCGCCTAGCACCTGGGCACATGGGTCATAGGACCGCACGTATTTGGCAAAAAGGGCTTAACGGTTGAACCGCTCCAACTGCATTAACTCCCCGCGCGCATATAGCAAAGGGTCACATGGTATATACAATAGAACCACGGGTTTTTTACATTTGCAAACTTTAAAACCCCGTGCAATACATATACGTACACGGTCACATAACAATGGATATGACCACGGGTCGGGGCTAAGCCCCGACCCGACCCCCCACCAAACTATACAATTTGCAAGTTTAAATATATATGACCCCGCATACATAGCAAGGTGTATCCAGTGGTCCGTTGGTCGGGCAGACTTAGTGAAGGCACTCTGTGGTGGGGAGGTTCGGGGATCGAACCCCACGGACTCC
>JASDQU010272141.1:5210-15246 GCA_032191745.1 Picea mariana
TATCAGTTCTCATCTTCTAACTTCATACTTTGGGGGGAAATCTGTTACACATCAATATTACTCGATTTGATAAGTGTCGAATGTTCCTCTCAACTGTCGTAAGTGTCACATGTTCCTTACAACTGTCGCAAGTGTCGCATGTTGTTCACAAGTGTCGCAAATGTCAAACAAAGCATACTGCCATGATGATGACACTAAGGAGGCACTTAGAATACCTCATACATCTGATTTGAAGGAAGAGGGATGATTAACTGAAGTCAAACATCTCTTGCCACCTCAAAAGAGCTCTCAAACTAGAGTTTTAGAGGAGAGCGCTACCCTACATCAGCCTTAGGAGCGTTGGCGCTCCCCTACAAGGTGTTGGGGAGCGTTATAACAACAAACTACCCCTCTGAAGGAGTGCTACCCATATTTAGAGCGTTGGCGCTCCCCTTGAGCCTACTAGGGAGTGTTATAGCACCCTAATGCCCCTTTTGAGGGGGCGCTGCCTAATCTGGGCAGTAGTTGGTCTGTTGAGGAGAATAAGGGGAGGATCTTTCAAGTTTGGAAGGCAGTTGCATTCGAATTCTTGGTTCAATCATGATCTTAGGAGAAGATCCCTGATCTAAGGAGGGAATTCCTCAACCTACCCTAAAGATACCTCAAGAGGTTAAGCCTCTCCTAACCTATATAAGAAGGCTCTATGATGGTGAAAAGGAGGAAGAATTCCAAGCATGAAACCTATGATCTCATAGAAAACACACAGTGAACTGGAGGAGAGTAATCAGTAATGTTGTTGTCATCCGAGTCGTGGATATTTTGAGCAAGGGTTAGACAAAGGGGACTTGACGAAGCTGTCGCATTCGCATCTACAGTTGTAAGCTACTTCTGTTATTGTTCTCATTAATATGACACGCTTGGCCTGTTTCTTTCTAGTTTGTGTTTAATTGTACATGAACTTATCTCTGATAGATAGATCTATTTTCGAGCTAATATCAATAGAGTAGGAAGTGGTTGTACTATTGTTTGTCTACAGGGCTCATGGAGGAAGCGAAAGATCGGAGCTCAACTCAGAGTGTGCAGGGACAAACGTCGGTAAAAAGGTACTTTTGTTCTCCTTCCTCCTCATGCATTAGTTTGTGTAGATCTGAAAGGAAGTCAGTGTCCACGTTAAGCATCTTTCGTCTTAAGAGTTAAGAGTCTAGCTCTCAAGAGGAGATCTACCTGTCCGCAGGGAGATTTTCCTTCAACAATGGTATGTGAAGATCAAAGATCAGAAGGAAGAGTGCATTGCATAAGTGTCATCGGGATCAATGGAAATATTGAGAAGTCGACCAATGCACAAGAAAAGGTGAGAAGCCTCAATAGTCGTCCAATCAAGAAAAGTGACGGTATTGATCATCTCATGGAACGGACGTCGGTCATATGAGTGACCATGGGCTTGAGGACCATTGGAGGATCGTGACCATCGAATCTGCAAACCAGATCAACCGCAAGCATGAATTTCAGAGAGAGAAAGAAAAATTAAACAACTCGTTGGTTCTAATCCCACAATTGGTCTAGATTGTCATATCTCATAAACCCAAATATTGACTACTGTGTTTGATCCAAAAAATGAGCAGATTAAGTCATATTGACTCGTGACCGTCGAATGCACAATCGCCAGATCAATGGCAGGGATAGATTGTGGAGATTGAAAGGAGTATTAAACATTGTTCTATTTCCAATCCCGCAATTAGTCAAGATCATCAGATCTTATAGGTTCAAAAATCGACGATTATGGTTAACTCCCCAAAAGACGCACAACTTCAAATTGTGAATCTTAGGTGACAAATTAAACCACTCGCAAGTTGTGGTTCTACAATCCACAATGACTGTCGATGTTCACTTGACAATAGATCTATGATTAGAATCAGTTCCACTACCAACGAGCGGTTTCCATTGCAGAACACGACGATAGTCTTAAAAGTCGTGTTGGTTGAGGACCCCGAAACCATCCTTGATCATTGATTTGTTTTGAGAGTCTTCTCGACCATTGGATCATTTTAAAGTGGAAGGATAGGATAATAAGGGGAAAAGTCTTGATAATTCGATTATCTGAATACCCGTCAATCGTCGGATCATCTTCGAGTGGAAGGACAAGATAAGTGAGGTAAAAGATCATGAGATCTCATTTATGTGAATTTTTGTCAGCCGTCGGAGTGATTTAAGTGGAAGGATAGGATAATCAAATGCCAAGATCTGAGATCTCAATCACCCGAATATCCATCAGTCGTCAGATCATTCTAGTGGAAGGACAGGATAAGCTAGAAGAAGAGTCATTGGATTTAATCCAAGGCTAAGTAGTATCGCAAATAGATGAAGCCGTCGATCTAAAACCTTGATCAATGAACAACATTCGTTTCGAGTTAAAATATGTGAGGAGGTTATGCTCTAAAAATTTTGAGATTTGAAATACCCGAAGCCCAAAATCTGAAATAAATAAGGACCATCGGATGTGGAGGATATACGATGATCGTTGGATCAGGGTTGTTGGTCAGCAAACCACGTCAGCAAAGACATATGGAAGATCACGTCAGTAGACCACGTCAGCAAGGATATGTGGCATAAGACCACATCAGCAAGTACACATGGCATAATGAGATGATAACATGTGTCAAGAGCAAATTGACTCATGCCATGTCAACACGTGACGTCAATAAATTATGTCACTCTGGAAGAATTACTTCGGGAGTTTCACCACTAGAAAATAAAAAAATTTCTGAAGTCCCAAAGGAGAAAATCTCGAAGTAGACATGGTTTGTCCGATCTAAAGAAACACTTCGAGAGAATTATCATCCGTCGATCTACTACAGTGGAAGGACAGTGTAAGAGTAATAGACGAAGTCACGAAGTAATCTGTGGCCATCCATCTCAATGCTTGAATAAGACCCAGCCGTCGAATTAAGCCTTGTAAGGGTTGAATCTAAGCATTGATCTAGTTCCGTGATATAAATGTGAACCATCCGATATGTTCGGAGAAATCGTATTCGAAGGTTTGAAAATTTGAAATCTCGAAGTTTCGAAGAGCGAAGTTCTGATAGTCGTCCATCTCATCAGGAGATTGAATCGTGACCGTTGATTTTGATAAGTGTTCAAGCGCTTGTTTAGTCTAATGTATGGTCACCATCGTTAGTCATATGGAACAGAGAAACAAGGGTAAAATAAAGGCAACGCTTAAATTGATAAGCCTGTGGTTCTATATCTACGATCATATGAAAATGGTTTGAAGGAAGCGCCTCATACAGATTAACTTGACAGAGAGTTAACACCAGAACAATACAGAGAAACGATAATTGATTGAATATGATCTGTTGGTGAACCGAGAACACATCAGTAGCATGATAACAATATAATGAGTTGATCCATGTCTATGATCAACTCATGAGGACAAACAAATCGATACACAGTCATGATTAAAAGAGAGTTAAATCATGAAAACATGAATAAAGAATAAAAAAGAAAAATGATATTAATTAAAAATTAATATTATCATTTAAAATCAAATACACAATGGTTCAAATATAAAAAGACACAATGATTCAAGTTCACACCAGTTGGAAGAGTATATAAACAAGAAGGAATGGTGAGAAGAAGTGTAGTTGAATTTGTTGAAGTATATACATTTATATATAATGGATTGAATGAAAGTTCACTCTATCAGGTTGGTGCATGTTTACAAGTTAGGTCCTGTATGAGGATTGGATTCCTCACATCTCAGTTGGATCTAAGATCAACAAGCTGGGACTTGTTATGAGGATTGGATTCCTTATTTCTCAGTTGGATCTGAAAACTACAAGTTGGGTCTTGTAACAAAGAGTTGGGTCTCTAATAATTGTATGAAGACGATATTCAAAGATTGATCTTATGTATTCATTCAAGTTATTTAATAAACAAAATATTTATTCTTTTATATATATTGATTGAGAAAATGAAATAAATATTTATTGTTCAGTCAATTTGTGAAAAGTGGAAAATTGTCCAAATTTTTGTGACATTGATTCACCCCCCCCCCTCTTAGTGTCAAGTATCCATTTCAACACTGATATCTTTATAGGGTGTGGAGAATCAAAGGGAGTTAGGTTTTAGATAGAGCATGCAAAATTAGAGGGAGTGTTGTAACCTGGGTCTGCACCCATGCCCTTTCTCTCCTTTACCCTATACATCCATCAAGTCTGATTTTTGTTTTGTGTTTGCTAAGCTTATTCTCCATGATTTAATCACTCAACTTCAACGGCCCCTACTCGTCTTTACTTATTTTGCACCATCTTTTTCTTTCTTGAAAGGTGATTACATGTTCTGGTTTGAGTTTGAAAATACTTGTCATCATGTTTATCACTAATTGAGCATGAAGCAGGTCTACCAAGTCCTTTGTATGTGCAGGAAACATCCAAAAGAAAGATGCAGCAATCCATTTCAAGCTTAGATTGTAAGCAAATAGACAGGTTAATTTTTTTACGGTGGAGATCCAAAAGTTAATTCAGACCAACATCTCTCATGCATTCAGAATTTCAAAATTGTGCGAGGTTTAACAAACAAGAAATATGAAGCTTTAATATGGGACTTCGACGTTCGACATATTTCAATCCACAACAAACATTGTTTCTCGAAGTACCAAATCCCCGAAGTACCGCAGCCCTGAACTACCACGTCACTTTGGGAGTTTGTCACGCCGGAAGAGATTCATACTCTACATTCCAGAAGCCCTAAAGTGCCAAAGCATCCGAACACCAAAGTCCCAAACTGCCATGTCACTCTGCGATATCGGCCATCCAGGAGATGTGCAAACTCTGCATTCAAAAACTCTTGAACCCTGAAGAAGAGTCGAAGATGCGTCACATTCATCTGTTGAGACACGTGGCATTCATTTTTTGTTGACACGTGGAACTCATTTCAACCATATTTGGGTACTTCATATTTACTATTTCAGTGACACGTGTCACTCTTCTTTTTATGCCATGTCACTAGGCAGCCACATCACTATGCAACCACATCAATATGCATCCATGTCACTATGTGGCCACATCACTCCAGGAGATTCTCAATCTTTGCATTCACAAGCTCCCAAACCCTGAAGGGTCGGAGTCTCAAAGTCTCGAAATGTTTAAGGATAAAGATAACTTAATCTTGGGTTAATTCGCAATAAGCATTGGTTAATGACTCTGGGAGATTGATCATTCAGGAGATATTCATACTTTGTATTCCAAATCTCTCAAACGCCGAAGATCTGGAGATGTGTGGCATTCGTTTACCGATGACATGTGGCACTCATTCCAGCAACTTTGGTTACATCATATGGGTTATTTCAGGTGACACATGTCACTCTCATTTTTATGAAACATCATATATTGTGACAACATGTTGCCATGTCACTATGGGAGACTTCAAGCCAGGAGGAGATGCATTTTCTTGAAGCTCGGAGCCCCGAAGCCTCGAAGAGTCAAATTCATTGTTTGTAGTGTTGGGTTTCCATGTCACTCCAGGAGATTGTCCTCAAGGATATTTCTATCAATAGAAGGCGCAGTCCCCTAAAGCTCAAAACCCTGAAGTGTCAGAGCCCCAAAGTCCCAAAATATTTAAGTGATAATGATATCTTAATCTCATTTTAATTAGCAATAAGTGTTGGTTAATGACTTCGTGAGTTCGATCATTCGGGATATATTTGTATTCTTCATTCAGAATCTCTCGAACGACGAATTTTTGAAGTAGCTTATTCTTACCAGTAGACCACAACCAGTCCATCACAAAGAAAGAAAAGAAGAAAAGGTGGTTATGGTCATGATAGAGAAGCTCGATAATATTCAACAGGTACAGAATTGAAGCTTCAGATCCGGACCCTGCAAAACCATGACCCAGAATTAGGGAAATTGTACTCCAAACTATAGAAAAAGTATCCAAGACTCCAAAAAAGTGCCAAAAGACTTGCTTCTTCCCCCAGGAGATAAGTTGAGGAAGAACGTCGCCAACACATCCAGTTATCTCCTAGTGGCCTCCAATAGAACGCATGGATTCCAATGCTCGATACAGAACTTAGTTATGTCACTCCTAGTAATTTTCTGTCAAATCTCATTTCACTCCAGCATATGCATCAGTCTAGTTTCATTGCTAGTAGTAGTTTTCTAGTTGTTTAATTGCAAGATTCTTTTAGATTAACACATAATAAGTGGTCTTTTATGTGTGATAAGAACCACTCCTTTTTTATTAATTCAAGCTCTAAGTATACATTAATATACTCCAGCAATGTTTTAGTTAAGTTAATAAGTCGTTTTATAATTGATGTTGTAAAGTTAAGCCCCAGTTCCACATTCATCAAGGGTCTCTACATCTCTGATAAATAGGCAATTTGTGTATGTTATAAGGGTTTGATTTTTGGGAGAAGGATATCAATACATCAAACTGGTTGAACTTGTTCTATGCATGTATTAAATCTCTCTACCTGGTGAATATACTCTTGATGACAATGTTTTTTTCCAAATCTACGTTTGTTTTTATCTTATCTTGACTACAGTTTTTGATTTGTGCGAAGTACATTTCATTTCTTTCAGCTATTGTATAACTTGTCTTTACTAATATGCAACCTGTGAAACAACAAATTCTTTGGTGAATATTTGTTTTTATTGAAACCTGTGGAAGCAATTATGTTTTGATACATGTTTAATGTCTTGAAATGATATTTTAAGTATTAAACTTCTTGCAGCATAGTATTTATTGAATGGTTTGTTGTTTCCCTTTGTTTTTTACCTCTATTACCTCACTTGTCTGTGATTAGTGTGCCACCAGCCAAGGAGGACCCTCGTCCATATCATTTTTCCAAGCCAACTATGTTTTTGACTTGGTAAACCAACCCTCCAACTTACCAACAAAATCAAATAACCAAAACACCAACCATTCCAAAACTTGAGGTGGCCTAGCTCCGCCCTTTAGCAGTCAGGTGAAAACTTTAGGACCAACATCTTCTGGCGTCGTTGTCGGGGAACGGAGTAACGATATATCTTTCCCAGGGAGAAATAAAATGATCAGATATGACCTTTGATGGTGAACAAAGATCAAACACATTCATACTTCCATATTTCACCCGGTGACTCCACTGAGAAAACTTCACAAAAGAAACAATGGCTTCCAGAAAAGGACTCAAGAGATCCAAATATGAGCACATCAAATCCACTAAGGCTCATCCTAACCCTGAGAAGGACACAGTAGTCTCTGAGCCATAAAGGAAACTAAAAAAATACACCTTAGCTCAGAGAGATACCTCACCCGTCAAGGGTAAAGTTGCGCCTCAAGAATCTACTTTTCTTCATCATCACAAGAAGCTTGAATTTGCTAGCCCTGAGAATCACAATTCCAAGGAACCTCATACACCTTCAACTCCTACCTCTACTTCATCATCCAATCCAGCATCCACCCCTATAGCTCCAATAAATCTTTAGATTCTTATTGCCCAAACAATGGTTGCTAACAAGATGGATGCCATAATTGCTTCCAGATATGCACCCCTAGTTCTTCCTGTAGCATTGCCTGCACTCCTTTCCACAGATTACATGAAATATTTTTCAGGATATAATGGGGAAGGGGATGTCACAACAAAGGAACATATGGTAGCCTTCAACATCTTTGCAGACAACTTTAACATTGACTATGCAGATGTGTGGATGAGGTTGTTTGTACAGAGCCTAGATGGGGAAGTAAGGAAATGGTTTTGGAACCTCTTTCTAGACTCCATTGTAGATATCAATACGTTATATGAAGCTTTCATAAAGAAATGGGGAGATAGAAGGGATTATTTTTATTACATCACTGAGTTTGGGGCCCTTAAGAGAAAGAACGGTGAGTCTATTTTGGAATTCACCAAGAGATTTAATAAGATGTATGGCAGTATCCTAGATGAGATCTAACCAACTAAAGCCTCTTCCAATATCACTTATTCCAATGCATTTGATGCATAATTATCTCTTTTGTTGAGGGAGAGAAGATCCACCACTTTGTTTTCTATGCAAGAAGCAACCATTGAGGTTGAGTCCAACATCCTAGCATCAGACAGGCTAAAGACTAGATCTGAAAAAGACAAGAAGAAACAGAGAGAGGATTCCCCTTCCTCCTCTAACCTGGACACATCTGATCCCAAACTTGATGAAATGACCAAAACTTTGAAGGATTTGACATATGAAATAGCTAAGTTGAAATGGGAATCTAAACAACCAAACAGAGATTTTCAAGGGGCTGGGAACATAAATCCCAATCATTTTAGGAGGTTGAATGGTGCCCCTCAGATAATGCAGAGAGAGAGGAAGAATGATTATGACCAAAGAGTAGTACCTCCTTTCCAAAACAATCATATTGAGGAGATGGATGTAGACAGTGGTGTTGTGGATGATGTTGTTGTACTTTTCAATGAAACATATTTTTACACTAGTCACTTAACGCAACAAGATTATGAGGTAGCAAAACTATCAAATTAGTTTTATAATGAGGTAGGGGAAGAGGGAGTTATTCAATTCCATCCCTAAAAGAAATATTACTTGAGGCCTAGAACAGGCACTCCCAAAGCCACCACCTCCAATTGGAACAGAAAAATGGAAGTTCCTCCCAAGCCAAATCCAAGCAAGGGTGCATTGGCTAAATCTCACCAGCCTCCCCCATTTAAACATGTTGTTCCTAAAGTAAAGGAAGTTGATAGGCCACAATCATATTTCATCCTAGAGAAAGAGTTGAGAAAGATCAAGATCCCTGTACCTTTGTCAGAATTGTTGAAAAATGAGCCTTTCAAAAAGTCCATTATGAAGGTTCTGCAACCACTTACTTCCATTGTAACTTCTGATTGATTTCAGACCTGTTTCACCCCTTTTTGATTGATTTCATGAGCTGATTGACTCCCTACCTCATCACACTTAGCTTGATTGACAAGACTAGAGTGCAATTTTTGGATTTTTTGACATTTTTAGGAGTTTTTTGAACCTGGCGCCCATGTCCCTGTGTTAACAGAGCGCCAGCGCTCCCTGGGTATGTTAAACAAAGCGCTATAACGCTCCTTGCCCTTTACAACAGAGCGCCAGCCCTCTTTTGGCCAAAAAACTTTCCAGAATTGCTCTTTTCAGGGTCTAATCTCTGTGTGTTACTTGCTGAGCCTCTCTGTGAGTCAATGCTTCTTCCCATTCAACTTTGGAATCCTTCTCTCTGAGGAACAAACACCTTACTGTTTGGATTTTGTAGCCTTCTTCATTATTTTTGAGTTTTTCTGCTGATTGGGAGTTTGAAACCAATGCATTTTTGTTCTTTCCTTTTTGACTGAGTGAGAAACTCTGGTGAAGGACATCAGAAGCCTATACAAATCTCTCCATTTGGTTTTAGTTAAGGTCATTGTTCTTCGACATTTCTTTTGGTGTGAATTTCTTGGTTTTTCTTTGTTTTTTCTTTTCTTTTGCTTCTTGTTTTTTATCACAACAAGAGGGTGTATTGTTTGTACAAAACCTTCTTGTGTTCATCTGAGTTTCCTTGATCCAAAAGGATAATTGGCAAGAAAAGTGTTGTTTCGAATAAATCATTATTCACATGCAAACAATAAAGAGACATCTTCATGATTGATTTTGCATATTAGAAGGTATTTTCAAAAAGTTTTAGCACCACATCAGATTTGATTAAAGAAAATTTGTTTGAGGGCATTCCTTATTAGTGCTTGTTAGTGAAAAGAACTCTTTCTCTCTCCCTTAAATAGATGTTCATCGAAAATAAATGACTGCTTATCATATTTGATGCATTTTTGGGGACTGAGTCATCATTCCATCAGTTTCACTTCCATGCACCCCTTTTGAGTAAAGAACTGCTATAAAATGAACGCTAATTAAAAATTATCTAGAACATTTTCTTTCCTAGGATCCTCCACCAATAGTAGACTAGGATTAGTACTTTGGATTAGGTTGTGAGCATAACTCTCCAAAGTTTCCAAAACAGACATTAGCATCCTAAGCTAGGGAGAGTCAAATCCAATTGTCGTATAAGTCTATCTGGGATCCCCCTCTCA
>JASDQU010272142.1:8908-23069 GCA_032191745.1 Picea mariana
CACACACACACACATAAGGAGACATATTCTTATGAACATCTTATATCATCTCATATTGTATTTTGAATTAGATATATTGTAAAAGGAGGTTTCCCCCTTGTTGTGGATAGTATTCATTGATTTTTTTTTTTATCATTTTTAATGCATTGGATCATAACATTTGGTAGCAAAGCATTGATCCTAGGGTTTTACTATGTCAAGCGAGTCATATTGGAATTTTCTCTATAAATTGTTTTATAGGATACTTCATACAACAAAATTCAGAGGTTACTCATGAGACATATCTAAGTATTTCTGGTAAGAATTTCAAGTTATGTTTCATTACACCTTCAGAGATATAGCCTATGGAAGATAAGGTTTTTGACTCATCCTGAAATCAGTTTAAATGAGTTATCTTGGGATTTTTACTATAACTTGTTTTCTAAGAAGTTTTGGACAGTAAAATTTTGTTGAGACTGATACAACACAACAAAGTACATCTGGTTCAAATTTTAGGTTTTGGGTCATTACAATTTCAAATATATATCTTGTGGAATTTGGGGCTTTTTAAATTCTGAAATTGGTCTTAAACAAATCATTTTGGTATTGGTGTTATAAACTTTTATTAGTGAAGGTTCAAACTATGAAATTTCTAGGAGTTTAAAAATTCATATCAGAGTACTATAGGCCGAAATTTCAGACTTAGAAGGGTTCCAAGTTCATAGATACATCAAGACAAAGGTCAACCATCCATACATACTCCAAATTAAGGGTTTGAAATGTACATAACTTACAATTGACATAACTTTTTATTGGAAGATTTGTTTTTGGTGATTTAAAATTTGTGAAAAAGAGAAAATAAAAAAGGATATTTCATCACTGTTATTCATCATTGTTATTCCACATGAGCCCAAAAAATATTTCATCACCAATTAAATCTCCAAAAGTCTCATCTATAATTCATGACAGAAATGAGGAGATAGATAACAAGCTATCCAAATTGGAGAAACAACTTAATGATTTGAGTGCTAGGTCAATAACAAGTGATGAGTTGGTAAAAACACAAAGAAAAATCCAAGAAATGGAAAAGACAATGGATGAAATGAAAAACAAGATGGATGAAGATAAGAATGGCATGAAAAACAAGATCCAAATATAAAGAAGAAATACAAAAATCCATGAATGAATTGGAAAATTCCATGTTTTCCATGATATTTCATGCTCTGGATGAGAGACTCCTTAAAGGAGATATTAGAATGCAAGGAAATCATGAAAATAAGGAGAATAAGGTTATTGAGACTCAATCACGTATGTTGAGTATTTTGTCAATTTTGGAGAGTGTTACCCCTAGTCCAGGGGTAACTAAGGAGATCATGTCTCGAGGCCCACAGGTAATAGATATGGAGTGTCGAGAGCCCGATGCCTAACACAACCTGTAGAGCCCCTCTACTTTACCATGGAGCAACATCCACTACATCGGCTTGACTCCAAGAAGACATCAATTCTTGCGTTATGAGGTAACAAGTCTAGTCCAATGGAAAGTGTCATTTTAATATTTGAATCATTTGAACATATTGCAAAAAATCACTTCTTGATTATGGAACGTTTGCTTGGAAATTATACCTTTTGCCTAGTTTCACCTTGGTGAGTGACATGGTTTCCTAGTAAGCAGGTCACCCTCAACAAAGGGGTTGTTGTAGGGTGGTTCCTTGAAGGGTCATCATACCATTCCCATTCATACTTACTATTTTCAACACTTCTTCCCCTCCATTTCCTCATCTTTCAGGTTCCTGAGTTCATTGACCCAAGAAGGGATTGTACCTCATTTCACGAGAAGGAGTTAAAGAACCATGGGCGTTGTAGCTGGAAAAAGTTAAAAGCCAATAATTATCCTTCAAAATGCTCGCCCTAAGGTCATGAGATTAAAGAAATGCTTCTCCACAAGAATCAAGGACCTTATAAACACATAATCAATAAATGTCTCGTTTGTTGAGTAAACACATTTTGCGATGTCTCTTACTTTCCATTGCATATGGCACTTTGTGTGTTTCTAGCTTCAAGTGGTAATCCTTACTTTCCATTGCACATATTATTCAATGTTTCATACCATAAGGAATTAATGGTAATAAAATAGCTTGGAAAAATGTTGCATCGCGGATGAAGGGCAGTACACCCTCCATAAAGTCACCCATAAATGAGGCAATATGAACCCTTGTATGTCAAGGACCCCATGCCTAGGAGTCTTGCCCCAATCCAACTCATATTCATTACATGACTTAGATGGGGTCTTCCTAGGAAACATTCCTTGACTTGGGGATTGTCCTACCCAATAGGGCACCATGACACCCCTCCCATACCTAAATTAGGCAAAACTTATAACGTCTTTGAGTATTTGTTTAGTTTGAAAAGGGGGGTTTGATGTACATGTTTGGGTGGTTATTGTATTAAATATGGCTTACTTGGCATGATACTTGTGACTTGTGGATCCTTAGAGGGTGTACTTGATTATCTTTGCGGGACCTTGCCCACGGAATGGACAATGAACCCCACATGAAGAATATCATGAATGATGGATGTTGCACCTAGAGGACACATGACGTTTCCTTTGGAGTCACCTTGGCATCACTAGAGGATGAGGTTGCACCTTTCTCCACTTTCACATTGGCATTTGGAGGCCTAGGACGTCACCTCCTAGCCTTTGATGTCACCTCCTAGCTCCTGACGCCACCTCCTAGCCCCTAACGTCACCTTGGAGGGATAGGGTTTGATGGACATGATGGTTCCATAGGTGGCTTGACAGGAGGAGACCATGGCATGGAACTTTGAGAATGACACATGGCCTTTGGAGGCCCAATGTCTACTTCGCTATGCTTGACGTAGCACTTGGAGAGATTACATCACCCTCTTAGGGCATGACATCACCCTTCTAGGGTTTTATTTCATGTAAAAAATTAAATTTGTATATTGCAAAGGTAAATTTAAGGGGTCAACCCTCTTATGTAGAGACATGAATTTTCATTGGAGTCTTTTGGATGGATAGGGTTTCCATATAAATATGGCTAGCCAAGATTCATTTTTATTATCACATTCTTCTTGCACATGTGAGAGACTACTTCTAAAATTTTCACTATATTAGGGTTACTAGCTCTTTTTACTCGTGCGCTATCTCTTGGAGGTCAACTATGGATGCTTCTTTGTTTATTTTTGGATGATATTGCCACAATTAGGGTTTGTTCTTGTCATATCTTGGTGAAGTAAGCAAATTTCTTCAATTTCATTTCATGTTATTGAATGTTTTATGGTAAATTTTACTTGTTCATATTGAATATCTTGCTTSATAAAACCCTRAGAGAGGGGCATAAGTGCYTCCTCYTCTCACAAGGTTAATTTCATCCATAAATTTATGAAAGAAATCCTACCTAGGGTTAAACTCCCAAAGCCCTAAAGTAATATCACTTTAGTAGTTTGATTTTAGATTCTTGATCGTGACCTAGTTGAAGTACCCAAGAAGGGAGAAAAGGTTGCTAGAGCCCAAAAGTGCTTGCACTCTAGAAAATTCTTCTCCTCAAGGTTTGAACCCTAAGGCCCTAATGTACTAACACCCTAGATTTCAAGCCCTACCTCTTAGCCTTTGTTAGCTTCATCTCCAAAATATATTGCATCGTTGTTATCAAGACTCCATAGCCCTAAGGCACTAATCATTAAAGCTCTATTGTGTTGAATGTGATCAACAAACTCTCAATTTTCAATCTATCAAGCTATCTACTAACTTAACTAACACTAACTCAAGGTAATTTGATTGCAAACCCGTTGTTGTTGTAAAAAAATTTTACAACCATCTAAGAGCTTTTTTATTTAGTGCATACATTGATCTAAAGGTGGCATAAACTCATTAGAAATTGCATATAACAGTTGGGTCTTAATCTACTAAGTTCATGCTATATTTCCATTGTCAATTGATGCATTTTTGGTGCATATTTACTGTTGTTGTTACAAATTTGTACTTGATGCTATAAATTGTTTTATTGTTGCAATTTTGTACAAGGTATAACAAATTAACATTATCTAGTATCTTATGTGGCTTTGATTGCATACTTGTACTTGGAAATCATTATGTGTGTGTGTGTGTGTGTGTGTCATAATTGTTCTTGTTCCATGAAGGTACTCATATGAACTCTATACCTCATCCATTTCACAGACCCATACTTATCATTAGGTGATCAAGAGATGGGGCAATAGGCTTGGCTAACAAACTTGCTACTTTGATCCCTTGAGGTGACTAGGAAATCCTCCCCTGTGGTGAACCTCCCCCATCACTAAAACATGGATATTTATTACTAAGGTGACAATGGTACGATTTCTTGTAATTATGCAAGATTTAGTGATATTGTGTTGGGATTTGCACAATGACAAATCCCGCGATAACATTTTGGCACTGTTGTCGGGCAGGTTTGAGTCATTCTCCTCGATGACATATCTTTTGATAAGCCTCTCCCGAAGCCCTTATCTTATAAGCTTACCTAGTGATTCCATTGAGGGTAGTTCCCTCACCTTCCTTTGATGATCCAAGGGGGATCATTTGGTGACTCCACTAATATATTCCTAGGTTTCATCCTGCTCTCAACTTCATGTACTCTCAAGTGATGGAACCATGGCACCTGAGGATGACTAAGAAAGATATCCTTCTAATTATTTCGAGAACATTCTTGGATACGAATATGAATTTACTATTTTGGGAGACCATCCAATGTTCGACGGGTATGTCGTTATTCATATTGTAGAGTTCCTTGAGTACCTATGGGAAATAGAACCACATCTTGAGGACATACAAATAAAATTGTTTATACGTTGCTTGCCCTCGAAAGTACAAAATTGGGTTAAGGATTGTTGAAAACCAAAGGGAATATCTTCACTCATAGATCTCATTAGTAGATTTATTGAGTATTGGTCCCCAAATTATCAGACACATGAAGATGTCCTCTGAGATCTCACAGTAGTCCTTGAAGACATAGGGTTTGCCACTGAGATTGTACAAGATCTCAAGAAGGCGTATCTTTCTCAAAACCAAGAACATAAAGAAGAGATTTGTGAAGAGCCTCCTCGTGAAGACGAAGTGCTGGTGTTTTCCCCTCCATTTGATGAAGTCGTGCAAGCTTTCATTCCTCTTGTAAAAGAAGAAAAGATTGTGATGAGTTATTTTCCTTTCCAAATTTTTGATGATGCTTTATTTCATGATTTGGAAAATGAAGAAGTGTTAGAGTAACCCTTAGATGTACTAGGCCCTTCATGTTATAATGAAGAAGATGATGTGGTTGACAAAATTGATGAGTTTATACATGTTGGGAGACATAAATGGGATGTGATTGGTCATGATGAAGATCCCATTTATGATATCAAAGGTCATTTTCAATTGTTTCCTTTACAAGAACCATATGTGATCACCATTGATTTTGATGTTTGGCAGTAAGGAGATGACATGATTACAGATTTGTTCCAACCAGTTAGGGATTATTTTTCATATTATTCTCACCATGATTTCCGGTCATACCCCAGGGAATTTGATATGTATTCTTCTGAGCACTTGGATTTACCCCATGAAGAAAATTTTCAACCACTGTTATGCTCCAATTTTGACGAGAGTAAGGACATGATTGGGCTGGAGTAGGATTCTTGTGACAAGGCCTTCCAACCTCCTTGTTTTCCTTTATCTCACTATGTCACTAGGGATGTAGTTGGGAAACATGTTCCTTGTCCTAGGTTGTCCTCGAGGAAAAAACAATTCTTAGAATTTAAGGGAAGGTCGAATGGTCGAGTGCTTTAAGAAGAAGTTTGACATATCAATCTTTCAACATTCCCTTATTTAATTATCATTCATCATCCATATTCTTGTTCATTCCTTCTTAGGACTCAAGGAGTGATAATATCTAGGGTAGTCAACCTTTAGAGTCCTTGAGCCAGCCTTATGGGTCTTTATCTTGTCACAACTGCTTTTAGATATGGATCGAGCATTCTTGTGGGAACATGACTTGGCATAATTTTGTCCCTCCCTGCCACCTCCATGAGTTAGACATTATGAGTAGTTATTATATAATGCATGTTCTAGCCCATGACCCTTTTGTTATTGACTTGTTTTTATTTTGGTTCACGACGAAGCATAGGGGTAGATGTTTTGATACAATGCCAAGATGGTTTTATTGGTTATAATATGATTATACCTAGCCTTTCATTAGCATAGATTGGGGTAGGTAGGTTATGGTAGGCATTTGCATCTTGCATTGCACTGTATACATGTTTCATCATGCATATCATGGTAGTATAGTTGCATCTTTCTTGGATTTGTATACATCCTTATGATTTACATATTCCTTTCTTGCATCACCGCATATTGTTATGTTACATTTATATGATTTACATACTCATATTGATATGTTAGAATGAAATATTAGAATTTTTTCTTTTCAAATTTGCTCTGGATTTTTTATAGTTAGCATATTTTCTCATGTGAATAAGTGGTGAGGGCACCACCTTCGATACTTTGACCATTTGCTTGAGAATGTGTAGGAACAAGTCATACTAGGAGATGTTGAGGTTCTCATGCGCTCTATGACGAGCACATGTCCCCATGTAGGAGCTAGATGTTACCCTCTAGTCTAGGGGTAACTAAGGAGATCATGTCTCGAGGCCCACATGTAACAGACATGGAGTATCGAAAGTCTAATGCCTAACACAACCCATATATCCCCTCTACTTTACCACATAGCAATATCCACAAACTTGTAGTTGTTGCTATAAACTGTTGTTTTGCTGTAATTGTGTACCATCTATAAAAAATTAACATTGTCTAGTATCAAATGAGTCTTTGATTGCATACTTGTACTTGGAAATCATTATATATATGATGTAATTGTTCTTGTTCCAGGAAGGTACTTGTACAAACTCTACACCTCATCCATTTCATAGACCTAGACTTATCATTAGGTGATCGGGAGAGGGGGTGGTAGGCTTGGGTAACAAACTTGCTATTTTGATCTCTCGAGGTCACCGGGGAAGCCTCCCTTGTGGTGGACCTCCTCCATCACTAAAACGTGCAGATTCCTTACTAAGGTGACGATGGTAGGATTTCCTGTAGTTACACAAGATTTGGTGATTTTGTGTTGGGCTTTGCATAAATACAAATTCTATGATAACATAGTGCACAAATTCAGAATCTCAAAATCATGATCATTCATTACTCCAATATCCACATCATAAAGGATTCAAGTCGGCACTAAGGAACTAATTCATTCTAAAGATCGATATGAGGAAGTTTGATGGTAAAGATCTTATAACATGGATATTCCAGATCGTGCAATACTTTGATCTACACCAAGTTCCAAGCTTACAATAGGTACCTATTGCATCCTTGTATTTATGAAATGATCAATTTGGTTGGTATTAATGGCTCTGTGAAAGAAAAAATAATTCTATTATCTCTTGGTCCATTTTTACAGACGAATTGATATCATATTATGGGGATATTAAAAGCAATACATTCTTTAGTCAATTGATAAATTTTCAACAAAAAGGTCCAATTATAGAGCACATTCAACAATTCCAAAATCTTAGTCTCTGGGTAAAGAACATTCCCAATGATAATTTATTACATCTCTCTATGAGTAATTTAAAGGAGAACATTCAACATGAGGTGCATCTCTTTGAACCTAAATCCCTAGAGCAATCTTTCAGTAGCAAGGAAAGTGGAAAATAAAAATATGGCTTCTAGAAGGGTGACCACTAACAACTATTGAGAGTGGCATCTTCCCTCTCCTAACCGAAAAGGTTGAAACCTGAACAAATGGATGGAATGAGAACAAAATGACTATGTTTTAATTTTGACAATAAGTACAATAAAGGGGCATAAATGCAGTGAGAATCAATTATTCTACATAGATTGTGAAGAGGAAAAAGATCAAGAATTGAAACCATCACAAGATCTGGATCTAGAAGATACTTTTCCAAGGATATATTGTCATGGATTGGTTGTCATTAGTACTCCACAAACCCTTGATATACAAGGATACATCAAAAATAGAAAGGTAACAATGTTGATTGATTCTGGTAGTACCCATAACTTCATTGATTACAAATTAGAAAAGAGATAAATTGCTTTGCATATCCTATTAGGTTGTTGTATTCTCTGTAGTGAAAGGAAAAGTTGAAGTTGAAGTAATAGACAACAACTTAAAGAGGTAAACCAACAAGAGGTCGATAGGCGGTTGTGTGGAAACCTACTGAATACTGAATGAAGGTCGACTGGTAATCTGACTATAGCAGAATCCCAAGATTCACAAGATTTGTAGCCAATGATTTGCGTGGATCTGTAACCATTTTTGGGTGTCTTTATTTAGGGATTTTCCTACCGTAAACCCTATAAAAAAGGCATGTTATAATCGTATTAGATGATGTTGTAATTATATTAAAGCTAATCTTTAACAATAGGTTGCTAGCCATGTAGATGTAAGTTGAATTGGCTACAAGTTTGTTCTTGTGTGAAGCAGAAAGGTATGATGTCGATTGTGTCTTAGGTGTAGACCAAGGTTAGGACCAAGGTTAGGCATGTAACCTTTTATTCTGAATGAATAAGATAACAAGAGAGCAATACAATCAAGGAATGTTGGTTTTCTCGTTTGAGTTTACAGGGTAAAATCTTTGTGTACTGTGTGTTTGCTTGGTCATTTGTTTTTTAGCTTAAATCTGTCTTCCTCTCTTCTGTTAGGTTTAGCGTGGAAGTATAATTTCCTAACACGTGGTATCAGAGCTTGGTTTAACAACCTTGGATATGAGCTAAACCCTAGGTCTAGTAAGAGTCACAAGTTAGAAATCTTTAAAGTTGTGTATGAAAGAATGGCAAGTAGTTCGAGGATAGAGATTGAAAGATTCAATGGATAGAATTTTGAGATTTGGAAGCTTAAAATTAAATATCTCCTTGTATATAGATAACAATGGGCAAGAGTCTATCCAGGTACCATTCCAACAAGTATGTCGAGGGAAGAATGGGAGAAACTCGAGAGAAGGGCAAGGAGTACGATTTGACTGTGTCTTGTAGATTCGGTGTTGCTGATTGTCTCAGGTGAAGACTTGGAAAATAAACTTTGGAACAAGTTGGGAAGATCGTACTAGTTGAAATCCCTGGTGAACAAGTTGTTCCTTAGAAATAAATTGTATCTTATGAGGATGAGTGAGGGTAGTTCGGTAACTAAGGATTCAAATGCGTTTAATACCATAATAAACAAGTTATCTTTTGTGGATATTAAAATCATTGAGGAGGAAAAATGTATTAACCTATTATGTTCTTTGGGAGACTCCTGGGATAGCTTAGTCATGGCTATAGGGATTAAGTCAACCACATTAGTGCTAGAAGACATGGTGACATCTCTACTTTTAGACGAAATGAGAAGGAAGAAAATTGAAGGATCGACCAAAGATGCTTTAATGGTGAGAGGTCAATAAGTTGACAAAGATAAAGGCAAATTCTCTAGTATAAATTCTAAGTCGAAGGGTAGATCTAAATCCTCGATTCAGTCGACGAGAAGATGCTAGATATGTTTTAAAGTTGGGAATTATAAAAGGGAATACAATTCGAAGGCGATGGAAGTTAGTATAGGATCTGATTAGAAGCAATCGAATGAGAGACAGACTACTCCAGATAAGGGAGGCGATGTGTATCTGGCATCGACCAGTACATAGTCAGATCAAGATGTTTGGTTGATCGACTATTGAGCATCCTATCATATGAGACCACATAGAGAATGGTTTTGTGAATATGAACGATATGAAGGAGGATATGTGCTCTTGGTGGATGACTCGAAAACCAAAATTGTCATATGGGGAAGAGTCTAATTTATACTCCACGATGGGAGGAGTAGAACCCTTGCATATGTGCTACATATTCCAAGTTTGGCAAGAAACATGATATTTTTCAACAAGATGAGTGATGCAGGAGTGCAAACTTTATTTCAAAAGGATACGTGCAAAATGGTTAGAGGTGTGGCGGTCTTAATGAAAGGAGTTCGGAATGGAACCCTATACAAGTTGTTAGGGAATTTCAACTCGATGGTATGCAACAACATCACTCTTCTTAAAGTTGACTCGACTCGACTCGGGCTAAGTTGATTCAAACAGACTCAAAAAGTCTTCATCAAGTCAACCCAACCATGTTATGGCACGAGAGGATGAGACACATTGGAGAAAAAGGACTTTAAAATATGCAAATTAAATGTATGTTCAAATATTTTCCTGAATCTAATTTAGAAGTTGATTTTGTGAACATTACATATATGGAAAACAAAATAGGGTTAGGTTCCCAACTGGAGCGACAAGGGCAAAGGGGATTCTAGAATTGATTCATAGTGATGTGTTTGGCCTTGTTTTAGTGCCTTCACTTGGTGGATCCTTGTATTATGTCTCCTTCATAGATTATTTTTCCTAGAAGACGTGGATATATTTCCTAAGGAATAAATTAAAGGTTTTCAAGAAATTCAAAGAGTTTAAGTCTTTTTGGAAAACTAGACAGATAAGAAGATTAAGGTGGTTAGAACTAACAATGGTGGTGAATTATGTGGAAATTATTTTCAACAATTCTCCAAGCAATGTGGCATAGCATACCAAAATACCACACCATATACCCCACAAAAAAATGGAGTTGTCAAAAGAATGAGCAAAACATTGATGGACAAGGCAAGGAGCATGCTCAGTGGTGCTGGGTTCGCACATTAATTCTGGGCAGAGGCAACCGATACTACAAAATGTCTGGTGAATATGTCTCCTTTGTTGGCACTAGTCAACATGACTCCACATGAGGTATGGTTTGGTAAGGCCTTCACTTTCACATCTCAAAGTACTTGGCCGTGATGCATTTGTGCATGTTCCCAAAGAGAAGAGGAGCAAGCTTGAAAAGTAGGTGGTCAAGTGAATTTTTATTGGATAGAAATAAGGAGTGAATGGATATAAGATATGGATCTCGCATCAAGGAAAACAATGTACAATCGAGATGTGGTATTCAAAGAAGTCAGAAGGAAATCCGAGTCTGAAGTGGTTCAAACAAAGAATAATACAGAGAAGGTGAGGTTTGAACTGAGGAATGAAGAAAGTGATTCATATGAGTTAACTGAATATGATGAAGAGGTGGAACAATTGACCCGGTTGTAAGGAGGTCCGAACGAGTAAAAAAAATGGTCAAAAGGTATAGTTTGCTTAACTTCCATTCCACATTTGTATTAATTGTCATTGATGAGGAGCCCCAGTCGATCAAGGAGCTAGATGACTCGACAAAGGGTAGACTCTAGAAGGATGCCATGGTAGAAGAAATGGAATCCTTGCATAAGACTGAGACGTGGGATTTAGTTGAATTACCTAGTGGAAGAAAGCTCATTAGTAGCAAGTGGGTATTAAAGAAGAAGATGAACGCAATAGGTCCAATTGAGAAATTCAAATCTCGACTGATAGCAAAAGGATATTCTCAAGTTGAAGTAGTCAACTTCAGTGAGATTTTTTCCCCTATTGCAAAATTAACTTCCACTAGAGTATTAATGTCTATGGTTGCAACATTTGATCTCAAAATTGAGCAAATGGATGTGAAGACAACGTTCCTACATGGGGACCTAGAAGAAGAAATCTAACTTAAACAACCTGAAGGATTTGTATTGAGGGGTAAGAAAGATTTTATGTGCAAGTTGAAAATATCCTTTCATGGTCTAAAGTAATCACCAAGGACATGGTATCAAAAGTTCAACACAGACATCACTAGTTTGGGATTTGTGACAAGCAAAGCTTATCGCTGCATATATTCCAAGGAAGAAGGTGGGCATTTCATATATGTAGCATTGAATGTCGATGACATGTTGTTGATCAGAAACAACATGGATTGAATAAAGGAGGTGAAGAAGCAATTATCCTCCATGTTCGACATGAAGGATCTCGGTGCAACGAACTTCATTATGGGAATGGAGATCAAGAAAGATCAAATAGTTAGAAATCTCTGGCTGAATCAGAAGAAGTACATTGAAATAGTTTTAAAAAGTTTCAACATGCACGATTGCAAAATTGTAAAGGTGTTAATTCTCGTGGGAGCAAGGCTAACTATTGAACAATGTCCAAAGACACACGTAGAAATAGAGGACATGTCACATGTTCCTTATGCGAGTGTTGTTGGTAGTCTAATGTATGCGATGGTTTGCAATTGACTAGACATTACCCATTCACTAGGAGTGTTGAGCAGATACATGTTGACACTTGGAAAGGAGCATTGAACAACTGTTAAGAGAGTATTCAGGTATTTGTGTGGAACAAAAGACTATGTTATATGTTGCGAAGGGAAACTTGGAATTGACAGTGAAGTAGATGCACATGGATTTGTCCACTTCGATTAGGCTGGATATCTGGATCAATGAAGGTTGACCAATGGATATGTGCTCAAGATATTCGGCGGAGCAATCAACTGGATAAGTCAGTGACAGGTAGTCGTAGCCTTATTAACAACATAAGTTGAATACATGGTAGCTACTCACGGAAGCAAAACCACAGTATGGCTGGAAATACTATGTTTAGGAACCGGGTTTGAGAAAAGAGCTAGGAAGATAAGTTGTGACAATCAAAGTGAAATATTCCTGGCAAAGAACCCAACTTATCATTCCAAGGCTAATCATATTGATGTACAATACCATTTCATGAGAGACATGGTGGAAAGCAACAAGGTGTTGCTAGAGAAAGTAGACACATTAAAAAACATAACACACTCTTTGACCAAGTCTATGAGTTCTATGAAGTTATCTTGGTGCAGAGAGGCAATGGGAATTGTTGCCCTGGGTCTATGAACAAAAGTTCAGGAAAATCTTGGTTTAGCAAAGAAGACAACAAGTGGGAGGATGTTGGGTTGTTGTATTCTTTGCAATGAAAGTTGAAGGTTGAGGTGGATCAACCAGGAAAAGTTGAAGTCAAAGTAATGACAACGAGTTGAAGAGGTCAACTAGAAAGACTTCGATAGGCGATTGTGTGGCAAGTAACCAAAGACAGAATGGAGGTCGATTGGTAGTTGACTGGTAATTTGACCAGAAATTGACTATAACAAAATCTTGAGATTCGCGAGATTTGTAGCCAATGGTATGTGTGGATATGTAATCATTTTTGGGCGATTTTCTTTAGGGCTTTGCTGCAATATCCCTTTCCAAATAGGAGCTCCAGAGAGGAGGCTTAATGGTCTAAACTACCCTGTTAGACTATAGCTAGGGCCAAAGAGGGGTAAACAGGGTTAATAGAGGTCACTCCAGTCACAGGTGTTATATTCCGAAAGTGACATTGAGATAAAAAGGGTTAAAAGCGCTTTTAAGTCATTATGAGCTAAAAATAGAAGTCAACAGTGAATTAGGGTTTCAACAGTGATTTAGGGTTTTGGAAGTCAACAGTGAATTATGGTTTCAACATGATTTAGGGTTTTGGAAAGCTATAAAGGAAGGGTCAGCGACCTAATTCATCATTATGCAGATTGTGACTTGTCATTGAGGAGAAGAGGCGCATCTTAGGAGAGATAGTTCAGTGTATTCCAGGAGGAAGACACTAGTTGGTTGATTTCGGTGTTGAAAGACACACCCTAGTCACCGGGAAGATCATCCAGGTCTTCCATCATTCTTCATTGATTCTGCAGTGCTCCCATATTTCGGGTATTATCTTTTAGTTGCTTATTTGTATTCCAGCTAAGATACTTTTGTCTTTTGATGTAGCCGAGTGTTGTTATTTTATTCAATCGCAGTTGCTTGTTTGTATTCTGGCTAAGATCCTCTGTCTGTTGATCTAGTCGAGTATTGTCAGTTTATTCAGCTGCATTCAACCATTTTGTAATCCACAGAGATATCATAATACAAACTTTGCAATCGTTTGTCGCGTTTATTATTTGTATGGTCATTTATATGATGTAAACCTTTGATCCTACACACACATTAGCAACGTTTCCTAAACTAGCCAAGTCAGGAACATTAAAGTGGTATCAGAGATTTAGTCCTGCCAGCTTGTGACTAAAGACAATGAGTGCAACAGAATACCCAGAGGGTCGTGAACACGTAGGTGACGAATATGTCTCTTACAACATGCATAAGGAAAGAAGGCATAGGCCCGATTTTCCCCTTTTCCTCCTAGCTTAGAGGAAGAGGAA
>JASDQU010272145.1:51-15161 GCA_032191745.1 Picea mariana
ACCAACTCCCTGAGTGTTCCAACACCAACTAGATGGAAGCACCAACTTCCAGTCACACAAGCACCAACCTGTATAACAGAGAACAACAGTTCTCCCTTGCACCACCCTGCCACCCTGGTTTCTCTGGCTGC
Organism: Picea mariana; assembly: GCA_032191745.1. Taxonomy (NCBI): domain Eukaryota; kingdom Viridiplantae; phylum Streptophyta; class Pinopsida; order Pinales; family Pinaceae; genus Picea; species Picea mariana. The sequence goes on from JASDQU010272145.1 coordinate 183, forward strand.
AACTAGATGGAAGCTACAACTCCTTGTGTTCAAGCACCCACTTGAACCTATGAGGACAACAGTCCTCCCTAGCACCTCCCTACCACCCTAATTATAAATATTTTCCACTAAAACTTATTACAGTGATTCAATAGTTGTCATTGGCTTACCAGGCTTATCATTATTCTTCTATGCTACTCTGCTCTCCTGTATCAGTGTCTCTATGTCTGCATCTTGTTGTACTTTCTTATATTATTCTTTTCTCTACAAGTGCACCTTAGCCTTCTTTTATTGTCTCAGCTATGCATCTCTTTTCTTTTCTTCTACTGTGCTTTATGCTCTGCGTCTTATTTTGATTCTATAAATTACGCCTCTTCTGTGTATTTTAGCTCCTGCCCACAACATGCTATTTCTCGTGTGTAATTGCTCTCCACAGAAGCATCCATCTCTTCTTTGTTCTCTGTATTTATACTATCTGTGCACCTTCTTTGTTCTCCATGCACAGTGCCTCTACATGCTCTTCACCGTGCCACAGTTCTTCTCATCGGGCTGTTCACTGCCACTCCACATTTTCTCTGCTTCGCTCACTCAAGCCTCAAAAAGAAAAAACTGCATTTCACTTCTATCTATGACTCATATCTTACTCATCTATGAGTTTTATCTCACACTGCGCATACTATAATTTTCCCTTTCTTACAGTTCAACTCATTTTTCCTTCAGAACAACCAACTATGCACAGTCACTGCATGTTTCTTTTAACCACTTCCTCTGCAGTTACACCTCAAATATTCTTGGGAAAAAATGCACAACAACTGAATCGCCAACCGTCCAAGAACCATCATTCGGTTATGCTAACTTAATCATAACTGATTGATTACCTATGAGGTGTGACAGTAACCCTTCGATCAAGATTCCAATTAACTAGCACCGTTGGATAAATTTGTAGGATTTCGCATTTATCTCATATGCCCACTAGTTGTGACCGAGTGCTAAACAGAATTTGAATTTCATGATTTCACATCTTGGCATTCCTGTGATGAAGGGTATCGACACTTCAAGTCACGATCGTCGAGATTCCAATATGGAGCTTAGCACCGCTAGTTTCTTCCCCTCACATGACCATTGGTGGTGACCACAGGCTACACCAAAAAGGCGCTTCGTATTTCGCAAACTTATGAACTTCATCAATCCTGATCAGCGGTCGATATCTCCAATGATCCAACGGTACATATCTCATCACGATCTCACATATCGCGATTATTGTGATGAAGGATCTCGATACTCCAATTTGCGATCATCGAGACTCCGAGATGGAGCTTAGCATCGCTAGCTTCTTCCCCTCACATGACCACCGATGGTGACCACAGGCTGCGCCAAAAGGTGTTTCACAATTTTGCATATCGGTGTTTCTGTCGTGCTTTGATATATCGCCAAGTTCCCCTCCTAGATCAACGATCCAGATCTTATCACGATTTTTCCACTTCGGGAGCCTTCTTCATGCCTGATCAATGGTCCACAATCCTTGGTGATCTGACGGTCCATATATTTTTGTGATCTCGCATATCGTGATTCCTGTGATGAAGGGTCTCGATACTCCAAGTTATGAATGCCAAGATGGATCTTAGCATTTAGCTCCTTCCCTTAAGCCTTCAACGATGTGACCTTGAGATATGACCACTTGCCAATCAAACAAGCACTTCCCTCCTTTGACTTTCCAGTTAGCGAAACGATGATCTTTCACCATGTGTCCTATGGAACCAATGATCCACGACTATCCTCGATGGACGGACAGGATTCCTTCATAGTTTTGGAGAGTTGGATGAATCTTGGTCTTATCCTCCTTGCGGCTTCACCATATCTAACGGTTGTTGGTCCTTCGTAATTACTCTAGATCTAATGGCCTATATCTTATCGCGATTTCACATATCGCGAGTTGGGAGGTTAGAGAACTTCCTTCCTTTGACCTTTTAGTTAGTGAAATGATGATCTGTGACCATGTGTCCTACTCAAATATGGACGATCCTCCTTCTTTCGAGATTTTGTAAGCCCACTTCACCTTGCACTTTAAAGAACGTGCAGGTTCTCCTAGATCCAATGATGGTCGGACCCCATGCTCAGATCTAATGCCCGAGATCTGTCCTCCATCTGTGCACTCGACCTATCTGAATTCAGATCTAATGGTCATTGAGAATTCTCAATGGGATCCAATGATCATTGTCTCTTCTCCTCCCGATCTTACACATCCTCCTGACTTGGAATAATTTCTAAGTGTCAAAGGCCTTGACCTTTGATCCATCTAAGATCCTGAGTATGCTATCTCTCTTGAGCTTTGGTAATGAGTTAACCTCATCCCTGATGCACACCTACACATTGCGTGTGACTCTGTGCTAAGCCTCTTGAGCTTACATTGTTTCTATTTTTCCATCGCTGCACACTCTGATCTCGCCATCAATGACAAGCACACTCTACCTGTAAACATGCCAACACTAATCTAGACCATTTGTCTCGAAGGAAACATGTTGGAAGATATGATACCTCAGAGAAAAGTCACTCCGAGGGAAATTCATAAAGAGGAAGAAAAAAACTCCCGAAGCTCGAGGAGCCAGAGTTCATCTTGACCGTTGAGTTGCAACGGACATGTGTTGACCGATCTGGAGATTCGAAAGTTGGATACTCTGAAAGAATGGTGAGGAGAGGTTGTTGACCAAAATTCATCAAATTTCAAGAAGAGAGAGAACAAATCCCAACCTTTGGTCAGAAGCAGACACATGGCGATGGATCTCAAAGTCTGGGTATTGTTCAGTCCAGGAGGAATTGGAGCGTGGGTCCTTGTATGCTAAAAGTCTCAAAGTTTGGAGTAAGTTGTGGTCGTTTATCCACTAAAGAAATGTGGAGGGTGGAGATCAATTATGGAAGTTTGATAATCCAGAGGAAAAGGAGAACTCAACACTCAGAACTCCTGAAGGTCAGAATTCCAAAGTTGATCGTTGTCATTGGTTGCTGAGTGAACACAGGCCATTGATCTAGTCTGAGGAGATTTTTCTGATTCATAGCTTAGAGGAATTATAATCAAGTGTAGAAAACACTTCTAAATCCTGAAATCCCAAAGTGAGGAAGGGAAGAAGTTTAAAATCACGATTTCCAATGAGGATCACATGGAGGGCCTTGCGAGTGTTCCAAAATTCCCAAAAAAGATATTTTATGCCCGAAGTTTAGGACTTTGACCCCTGGGGACAATTTTGAAGGTTCAGCATGAACCTATGAGCTAATTCGGCTCCCAAATTTGATCGATCCTTCACTGGGAAGTCGTGCAGCCTCAAGAATGTAAGGGGTCTGCATCAAGTGGTATCAAAGCCTGATTTTGTTTGCAGACAACAGATAGAGGCGACAAAGGAGATATTTTGACACCATCAAGTGGTATTAAAACGTGAATTTTCTTGTAGACAATAGGAAAAGGTAAAGGATTTATGTTTGATAGCATCAAGTCAGAGAAAGGAAATTAAAGCAGTGGAACCATGCCACCTAGAAGGCACAGAGTGAATCCAGAAATGGAAGAGAAAATGAGCAGACTTTGAATGAGATTGGACACCATGAAAATAGCATAGAGGAGAGCACCATATGTTGGTGATGTCAGCAAAACTAAAAAAGAAGAGGAAGGAGATGCAGAAGGAGAACATGCGGAAGAGCGATTGTTAAAAGTTTTTTCGAGAATAGGAGCCAGAGAAAAAATAGAAGTCTCGATGTATGAAGGAAATTTGGAAGTTGAATAATTGTTAGATTGGGTATGTGCGATGGATAAATACTTCGATTATGAAGAAATTGAAGAAGAAAATAAAGTGAATCATGCAATAACCAGGTTGAAAGGTCATGCAACGTTATGGTGGGATGAACTACAAGTTTATCACAGATGCAAAGGTAAGTAAAGAGTAAAAAGTTGGGACAGGATGGTAGCTAACTTGAAAGAAAAGTTTATCCCTAAATACTATTAGATAAATATGTTCAGAAAGTTGCAAAACCTGAGACAAAAAATCTTATTAGTGAAAGAATACATTGAATAATTCTATTGACTAAATATCAGGGCTGGACAGAAAGAAAATGACGATGAGAAAACAACCAGGTATATAAATGGGTTGAAATACGAGATACAAGAGGATATCAACATGATGTCTGTTAGTACAATTGAGGATTCTTATCAAGTAGGCTTGAAAGCTGAAGAAAAGTTGGTCAGAAAACAAAGTCAGCGAAACAGGGGAGGAAATTAAAGTAGAGGTAAGGGAACTTTTTGAGAGAGGTTCCAGAATCCAAAGAAAGAGGCTGGAAAACATCATAATCACCCTGAAAAAGGGGGAATTTCTAAGAAAGGATAGCGCAGAGGAAGAAACTCTTTTCCTTGAGGAAGAGGAATAGATGGAGGAGGTGAAGTCAGATGTTATACCTGTGGAAAGACAGGACACATGTCTTGGGAATGCCCCGAGAGAAAGAAATAAGGAGGAGAAGAACACATTTCTGAAGCTAAGAATAATGTGGAAGCAGAAGCAGTAGAAGGAGGAAGGAACCTTATGATGAGGAAAGTTCTTCTAAAGCTAGAGAAGGAGGCAAAAGAACCAGTTCAGCGAATGAATTTGTTTAGGACTACTTGAAAAACAAAGGATGCAGTTTGCAAGATGATTATAGAGTGTTGGAGCACTAATAATATAGTATCCACAGAGATGGTGGAGAAACTGGAGTTGGAGAAAACTACACACCCAAATGAGTTCAAGGTATCATGGTTACATAAAGGACACCAAGTAATGGTAAGTCAACAATTCAAATTTGAATTTAAAATAGGAGGCTATAAATATGAGATTTTATGTGATGTAATTCCTATGGATGTTTTTCATATATTTTTGGGGAGACCATGGAAGTTTGATAGAAATTTCATTCATGATGGGAGGAGAAATACTTACACCCTAGAGAAGAATGGTAGAACACACATGTTGTTTCCAATAGAAGAGAAGGAGCCAAAGAAGGAGGCTAGTTCAAGTATACTTCTCATCAGTGGGAAGGAACTCTTGAATGAGGTCAAGAAGGAACAAGAGATGTAGTTTGATGTAGTGAGGAAGCCAAGGGTTATTCTTACAAATAATTCTATGGATGATTTACCTGAAGAAATCTAGGAACTGTTAGATAATTTTGCTGACATAGTAGTGGATGAGTTACCTCACTCATTGCCACCCATTAGGAGTATCAACCATCACATTGACCTTATTCCAGGAGCCAGTTTTCCAAACAAAGAAGCGTATATTTTTACACCTCGAGATAATGAATAATTCAAGAGTCAAGTCTAGGAGTTGTTGGGTAAAGGTTTAGTCAGGGAAATCCTAAGCCCATGTATAGTACCAACTATGTTGAGTCCAAAGAAGGATGGAGGATGGAGATTGTGTACAGATTCTCGATCCATAAACAATATCACCATAAAGTATAGATTCTCTTTTCCAAGAATGGATGATTTGATGGATTGCTTGAGTGGAGCAAGCTACGTTTCAAAAATATACTTGAAGAGTGGATATCATCAGATAAGAATGAGAGAGGGAGATGAATGGAAGATAACATTAAAGACAAATGAAGGTTTGATTGAATGTCTAGTCATGTTGTTTGGGTTGGAAAATTCCCCAAGCACATTTATGATATTTATGAATGAAGTATTGAAAGACTTCATAGGTAAATTTGTTATTGTATATCTGGATGATATACTAATCTTCAGTAAAATAGAGGAAGAACATTTAAAACACTTGACATTAGTGATGAGGAGATTGTAGCAATAAAAGTTGTTGATAAAATTGAAGAAAAGTTCTTTTATGAGGACATAACTCATATATATTTTTTTTGTGATCTCTTCAAATGAATTGAAGATGGATCCAGAGAAGATGAGAGCAATAAAACAATGGCCATTTCCAAGGAGCATATTCGAGATAAGAAGCTTTCATGGGTTAGCAAGCTTTTATAGGAAATTTATCAGAAATTTTAGTGGTATATGTACGCCCATACTAGATACCGTGAAGAAGAAACACAAGTATTTTAATTTGACATAGGAGGCTAAGAAAAGATTCATTTTGTTGAAGGAGAAGATCACAAGACAACCAATTCTGGTTTTACCATATTTTGGGAAAACATTTCAGGTAATATGTGATGTGAGTGGAGTAGCTATTGGAGAAGTCTTGAGTCAAGATAATAGGCCATTTTATTATTTTAGTGAGAAACTTAATGACACCAAGAAAAAGTATTCCACATATGACAAAGAGTTTCGTGTAGTGATTCAAGATTTCAAGAAGTGGAGGCATTATCTAATTCCAAAGGATTTTGTCTCGTATAGTGATAATAAATCTTTGCAATTTATTACTAGGAAAGAAAAGTCAAATCAGAGGCATGCTAAGTGGGTAGAATTCATGAAGAATTTTACTTTTGTCATTAAACATATTTCTAGAAGTGATAACAAAGTCACATATGATTTGAGCAGGAGGAGTTTAATTATACAGTAGTTCCAAGTGAGTACCTTAGGGTTTGAACACCTTAGGTAAATGTACCAAGAAGATACAAATTTTAAAGAGGATTATGAGGCATGTGAGAACCCGTTTTGGGGAGACATAATACCATGGAAAGAATATTTAATCTAGGATGGATTATTGTTCAAAGGAATCCAACTGTGCATACCAAAATTCTCGATGAGAGATAATCTACTAAAAGAAAAACATAGTGGAGGTCTAGCCAGACATTTCGACCATGACAAAATGTTTGCACAACTGAAAAGTTCTTATTATTGGTCAGGTATGAGGGAAGACATGAAGAATTTTGTAGACAGATGCAAGATTTTCCAGCATGCAAAAGGAAAGAAGCAGGACATTGGTTTGTATCAGCCATTGCCTATTCCAGAAAGGCCTTGGGATGCAATTAGTATGGATTTTGTATTGGGATTACCTAGAACCCATAAGGGAAGTGATTCCATATTTGTTGTGGTAGACAAATTTTCCAAGATGACACATTTCATACCATGCTATAAAACAATTGATGCTACACACATAGCCAATTTGTGAGACTACATGGGTTGCCCAAAAACATAGTCTTAGACAAAGACACAAAGTTTGTAGGACACTTTTGGAGAACTCTATGGAAGAGGTTGGGTAAAAAGTTGTCCTTTAGTTTAGTGTATCACCCTCAAATGGATGGATAGACTGAAGTGGTGAACAAAAGTCTGGGAATTTTTTTTAGGAGTTTAGTCACTGAGCAGGGCTGTTAGTGGGATCAGATTTTGGCACAGGCGAAATTTTCATTTAATAATTCGATAAACATAATTACTGGGAAAATTCCATTCAATATTGTTTATAGAATACAACCGAGAGGTATTACAAAATTAAGATATCTGAATCAATATGATTTCAAAATCCCTAGAGTAGAATATTTTGCTACAGAGATGCAGAGACTCCATGATTGAGTCAGAAAGAAGCTACAAAACAACAATCAAAAGTACAAGAACAAAGTTGATCAGAAAAGAAAAGAATTTCAATTTGAAGTTGGAGATGAATTTTTATCTCATTTGAGAAAGAAAAGGTTTCCAAGGGGAACATATAATAAGTTGAAGATGAAGAAGATAGGACCATGCAGGATCCTCAAGAATTTTGCATCCAATGCTTAAGAGATTGAGTTTCCATACAATGTTGGAATATCACCAATATTCAATGTTGTAGAGTTGTATCCTTACAGTGGATATGATGCAAGAGAACTAGATGACCAGAAGGAAATTCAGTGGGAAAAAACAGATGCCCACAGTAGGAAAACCTCAAATGGAGAAAATGTTAGAACAGAGTGTTGGAAAGAAAACCAAGAGAAATATGTATCCTAAATATTTGGTGAAGTGTAAATATCACCCAATGGAAGACTCAAGTTGGGTCACTGAGCCTGACATTTTGAAGCATGGAAAAAGAGTGTAGGATCTCATGGATAGGAGTCGATGAATATTTCAGCCAGAGTATGATTCAGGAGCATTACCATCAAAGCCAAAGAGGCCGAGTGTGGAGGTAGAATTTGACACCTTAGCATGCCAAAATTTCAAATCGACATTAAATATAAGTAAGAGTGGTTGTCGAGATATTTTGGAAATATCATTTTTTAAATACTTTGTTTGTAAAATCAGGTCACCTCCTGAGAATGGTAGGATGTTGTAAAATCTTACACGACTGTAAGGTGTTATATATATGGAGTGTCAACTCTTATCTGTTAATAACTCATATTTATTGTAATAGGACTAAGTAGGTAACTGCTAAAATGACGATGGGATAGAATTCAGATAGGACGAAGAAGAGATCGAGAAGCCACTCGTTATATAAGTTTTATGTATTGTTTTGTAAGAGAGGATAGAGTATGAGAAGTTAGATGTAATAGTTAAACATAGAGAGTCTGAAGACAGTGAAGAACTATGTAACTTATGTAAATACTTCATGAAGGAATAGAACAGACATAAATTGATCCAAATGCTTGGACAATGTTCATTTCAGTGTGTATTTGAATGAATGATATGTTTTGTGTGTGTTTATTTTATTTTTCTTATGTATGTTGTTCATAGTTGAGTATATGGACTTATGAATTATTAAATAATTTTCAATTGTTTCTCTTCTATGAGCTCGGATGTAAGGAGTGCATATTTTCTACAGGGTGTGTGTTGACAGAGTCTAGATTTGACTCAAAGAATCTCGAGAGGGATAAAAAGAAACTTAGACTGAGTGTTGCATGGAGTGCACGGGGTCAAGAATAGACTAAGTGTCAATATGTTAGGACTGTGAAGCATAAGGAGTGCATAGTAAGATTTCTTTTGAAGAAATCTCTAAGTCCAAACTTTATCAAGGATTCCAGTATTGCAAAGAGTGTGTCGGAGGTCGAAATCCTCCAAGGAATCAAGCTCAGGAGATATAGCGACAAAGACTCAGTAGAAGGGAGAAAATTTGTTGAATATTTTGAAGTGACAGGTGAGATCCCTTCCAAATAATTCAATTTCACTGATAGTAGTTAGATATAAATAAGGTGCAAAGAGGTTATACCTTGAATTCCTTTGGACTTCACATGTTCAAAGGTTTTCGTTTGTAAAGGAGTCAAAAAATCCGAAGTTATGAAAACCAAAGTCCATATGGACCGTAGATCGAGAGGAGGATACATGTCAGCATGTAACTCATTTTGGAGAAGAAGCTCTCCAGGAGAAAGGGGTAGTGCAACATCAAAATTTGTTGAAACCCGAAGAGCAGACCAAATCCTAATCGTTGGGTCAAGGGGATGCATGGAGAAATATTATCTACTTTGGAAGAAGATCACTTCGGAGGGTAATCTTGGAGACCAGTGGCCTGAAGCATGACCTTTCAAAGTTTCGAAGTGTCAAAACAGATCTAGATCGTTCATCTCTAAGGCCACATGTCAGCAGATCTGATACCTCGAAGAAAAGGAACTCCGAGGGAAAGTCACAAAGAGGAAGAAAAAAACTCTTGAAGCCTGAGGATCTGGAGTTCATCGTGACCGTTGAGTTGCAATGGGAACGTGTTGACATATCAGGAGATCCGAAAGAATGGCAAGGGGAGGTTGTTGACCAAAATTCGTCGAAGTTATAGAAGAGAGAGAAAAAATATTGATCGTTGGTCGTAGGGGAACACGTGGCAATGGATCTGAAAGTATGGGTATTGTTCATTCCGGGAGGAATTCAAGCATGGGTCCTATTATAAAAGTATCTAAGGCTAGAGTAAGTTATGGTCGTTGATCCACTAGAGACAAGTGGAGGGTGGAGATCAATTCTGGAAGTTTGATACTCCGTAGGAAAAGGAGAACTCAACACTCGAAACTCCCAAAGGTCAGAATTCTGAATTTGATCGACGTCATTGGTTGGTGAGTGAACACAGGCCATTGATCTGGTCTGAGGATACTTCTCCAATTCAAATATCAGAGGAATTAGAATCAAGTGCAGCAAACACTTCCAAAGCCCGAAATCTCGAAGTGAGGATGGGGGGAAGTTTAAGCTCACGTTTTCCAATCAGGGTCACATGCAAGGCCCTACGAGTGTTTCGAAATTCCCGAAAAATATATTTTTCACCCAAATTTTAGGACTTTGACTTGTGGGGACAATTGTGAAGGTTCATCACGAACCTGTGAGCTAATTCGGCTCCCAAATTTGATCGATCCTTGACTCGGAGGTTGTGCATTCCCAAGAGTGTAGGGGGTCTGCATTAGGACACTTCAACCTTCTTTTTGTCTCATTCTCAACTAAAGATTTCCATTTCTTAAAAGTATCAAAAACATCATTTTTTTGTCAAATGCAATAAACCCAAGTTTTTCTAGTTGCATCATCAATAAAAGTAACATAATAATGAGAGCCACCAGGAGATGATACCTCAGATGGTACCCATACACTTGTATGCACAAGATCTAACCTTTGACTCTTATTTTATTTTTCGACTCTGAGAAATATGACTCTCTTATGTTTTCCATAAACACAATGCTCACAAAAATCCAAATCAATTTGTTTAAGATCTGGAAACAAATTTCTTTTGTGAAGTATCTACATCCCCTTCTCACTCATGTGTCCAAGCCTATGATTCCATAGTTTTGTATCCACTCCTGTAGAAACTAAAGATATAGAAGAGTCAGTATTACTAGTACATAAATACAATGTACATACCTTCTCTCCTTTTTCTATCACCAATGATCCTTTGGTGACTTTCCACACCTTATCTATAAATATGGATACACAATCTTCACTTTCCAACTACCCTGTTGAAACTAGATTTTTCCTTAGATATGGAACATGTCTTACCTCTTTCAACAACCATTGGTTTCCATTTCTTTGCTTTATTTTTACCTTTCCCATTCCAACAATTTTGCATGGTGCATAATCACCCAAATGAGCCTGTCTAAAATCACCTTGAACATAATCTAGAAAATGTTTCCTATGGGGTATGGCATGAAATGAAGCCCCTGAATCTACTATCAAAGACTCGGAAATATTATCTACAGAAACAATTTAAGCATCTTGTAACACATCACCTGTTACATTTGCTTCCTTATTTTTCTACTGTTGTCCATCTCTTTATTTCTTTGGAGCTTTGCAGTATTTCTTCATATGTCCTTTCTTCCCACAATTCCAGCACTCTATCTTTCCAGGTATGGATTTGGATTTACCCTTCCTATAATTCCTGCAGTTTCCTGAGCCCTTTCCTCTATCCTTTTGTCTTCCCATGTTCTCCATGTTTAACGCATTACCTGATGTCTTGTTTGTGATTTTCCATCGCATTTCCTAACTAAGGATAACACAAACAACATCATCAAATTTTGAAGTGTTTCAACCAAAGACATAGTTACTTACATCCATGACCAAGCCATTCCAGATTTCTGGCAATGAGGATGAGATTAGAAGAGCCCCGACCTCATCATCAAAGTCCACTTTTATAGAACTTATTTTATTAGTAACTATATTAAATTCGTTTAAATGATCTACAACAGACCCACCTTCTGACAACTTCATATTAAACAATATCTTCATTATAAATACCTTATTGGACGTCGAGGGTTTTTCATACAGTTTATCCAATGAATCTGTCAACTCCTTCATTGTCTTTTATTTCGAAATATTGAAAGCCACTGACACTACCAAGCTCAACCATATCGTTCCTAGTGTCTTTATGTCAAGAACCTCCCATTCTTCATCCTTCATGGCCATCAGCTTCTTTGCTATTCCACCCAATGGTAGGAGCAGATCCTTTTCATATAAATAATCTCCCATATACATCTTCCATAACTGGTAGTTTTGTTTGTTAAATTTATCGACCCTAAATTTCCATCTTCCATCATTGCTCCCACTCGAACCAGGAACCCTCTTTTCCTGTGAGTTACCTTTCTCTCTGATACCAGTTGTTAGAAAAATAGGATCATGGAGTAATAAAATTAAACAAATGCAGAAATAAAACATATAAGATACACAATACAATAGAGACACATATATACGTGGACCCAGTGTGGGCTACGTCCACGAGATAAATTGCCAGGTCCTTCCTTTATTATTATCCAACAAATGAAGGGATGCAACCTACAACACACTCGTTGGAACTTCCTCTTCTTTCTCTCACAGTCTCCTCACTCATAATACAATATTCACAATGATACATATCCACAATACATTTCCCTCATAAAAGAGGGTTTACTTCTAAGGAAAAAAACCTTAACACAACTTCTATCATTAGATCTGTGATCTTATAATGAATGGTCTAGATTTACTATGAAATTACAATATACATTTACATGGAAATTTTACCTTTGGAGGCTTCTCTCCCGAACCCTCGCTTGCCCCCGGACCCGGTAGGGGGGGTAACCCCCCCTACACTCCCCCTCATGGAGGAGTTGACCTTCTTCCAGGGTGTAAAGTCTTCATGGGGTATAAAAACGACTGAAAATAAAGACCTATGAATCAAGAAGATAATCAGGCTCCACAACCAACATGGGAAACTATAAAAAAAATTGGTAAAGTGACCTAATTGAGGATTTTTAATATTTTGACTTCTCAGTGAGGAGAGAGGCGCATCTCAGGAGAGAAAGTTATGTGGATTCCGGGATGAATACACTTAGTGGTTGATTTCGGTGTTGAGAGACACACCACAGTCATCAGGGATATCACACATATCTTCCATCGATCTTTAGCAACAGTTACACAAGTTGCAACAGTAAGGGTGCACTTATTCAGGGTGAGGTTGTATATTATGAGGAGACTTAGTGAGTCAAATTTTCCCATCTAGGAAGAATCCATGGATTCCCTTTCAACCTAGTTGAGAGGAGGGCAAGATGCATCTATTTTATGGTTTCCCACCATATTTCGATGATAAATCATCTTCGGTGCATTCCTCAGCCATTGAGGGTGCAACAGTTGGGGAGGAAACATTTGGGATTCCTAGGATATCATCAGAAAAAATCTAGGGAAATCCTTCTGACCCATTTCATAGGATCCTAGGGCACTCAATTTGAGACCTTTATCAGTTTATTCTGACAGAGAAACCACTAGGGTGCAATTTCCAATAGTAATCGGGGTACATTTCCCCAAGGGGATCCATACATATCGTCAGAGGGTTTATCTTCACTTGGTCAGCTACCGAGAGCGTACATGAGGTCAGGGCACATTGTTTGAGAAATTTTCCTGACATATCCAAGGATTTTATCCACTAGGGTGAACTTTCTAGACTTGCAACAATTGTCGTATGAGTTGTCATAGCTTGCAACAGATCCTATAGCTCATTCATTGATCCATCAACATTCTTCTATTACTGAGTATCATTCTCTAAGTTTTCTTATTGTAATCCGGCTAAGATCTTTTTGTCTTTGATCTAGCCAAGAGATTTACTTTTATTCAGTCACCTACCGCATTGTAATCTGCAAAAATATCATAATGTATGATTTGCAGTCTATTGTTTCATTTACTATCCATTCTTATTCATATGTTGTAAACACTTATTTATCTACACACACATGTGAAAAACAACAAGCGTGTTAAAACCCACATCTTAAATGCATCCAAAAAACCCCAATGTATCAGATCAGACAACAGACATAGTAGATTAGTAGCATTTCCTAGACTAGTCGGATCTGGGATACTACATAGGGTAGTAACATGACATGCCGCCCTCCCCCCCTCTTTAAAAAATAGCATCGTTATCAAGGATAGAGATGAGGAGATTTCTAAAGGATCTATACTAGTTTCCATGTAGCACCCTTGGATGATGTATCCTCCCACTATATCAGGACCTCTTGAATGTTTTTTTTCAAGGATAGCCTTAGGCTACAACCAAACAAAATCTTCTTCATTTAGTTCGAGAAGTCTAGTTGAATACAACAATTAGATCTGACCACTTTTTTTGAGCAAGATACATGAATAATTGGATGAATTTTAGAGTGTCTTGGAAGTTTCAATTTGTAATCCATTATCCCCACATGTTTGAGTACCTTATAGGGCCCATAAAAATTTGGAGAAATATTCTTTTGGTGGTTGTATTTCAGGGATATCTTCTTATAAGTATGTATATGAATGATTACTTGATCCCCTTATTCAAATTGATGTTTAGAATGATGTTGATCAACTTGTTGCTTCTTTTTATTTTGAATCATTACCATATTATCCTTGAGAGTGAATAAAAGTTTGACCCAAGTTATGAGTTTTTTGTCTACCTCCTATACCTAAGAAACTACTAATGGGATAGTTTTTTCATAGATAGCCTCAAAGTGAGTCACTTGAGTAGCACCATGATAAGTTGTATTGTACCACCATTATACTAGAGGTAACCATTGAGCCCATTGGGATTTTCATTCTAAATCAAAGAACCTCAAATATGCTTCCAAACACTTTTTGATAGCTTCATTCTAACCATCCTTTTGGGGGTGATATGTTGTTCTAAGATTCAATTGAGTGCTCTAGAGATGAAACAATTATTTCCAAAAATTGCTAGTGAAAGTAGGGTCATGGTTTTTCATTGTAGACTATCATACCATAGAGTCTAAAGATATTATCCATGAAGACTTGACTTATCATGGAGGATTTAAAGGGGTGTTTTAGAGAACAAAAATAAAAATATTTGGAAAGGATATCAACCACAAAAATGACGATGGATTTATTGCCAAGTTTGAGCAACCCCACAATGGAGTCCATAGAAATGTCATTCCATATAGTTGGGGAAATTGGTAAAGGTTGTAATTCACTTGGATATTTCACTATTTCACCCCTGTATCATTGGAAAAGGAAACATTCTACCACAAATGTGTGCATGTCATTCTTCATTCCATCCCAAGAAAATGAACATTCGATCTATTCATATGTTTTATGAAAGTTGAAATGACCTATTGTTGGACATGCATGGAGTTCAGATAACACTTTTGGTTTAAAGGTGGATTTCTTGTTCAAATATAGATTCCCTTTATCACAAATCTCATTATTTTTCCACCTGTATCCCTTATATG
>JASDQU010272147.1:11591-22756 GCA_032191745.1 Picea mariana
TTCAACACCCTCCAAATCCTACAACCTATAAGTATTATTTGGAAATATCTCGGAGATTTTGAATGGCCCAATCCACAAGGCTTCAAATTTACCATGCTTTCCTTTGTCCTGCTTGGGAGCATCCCATTTGAGTACTAGATCTCCCAGCTAGAAATCCTCTTTGTTTACCTTCCTATCGAAATCCTTCTTGATCTTTTGTTGATGGTCATGCGCTTTGTCCAGTAGCTGCTCTCTAGCCTGTTGCACTTCTACCAGCTGTTGTATTCTTCTGATCATATCATCAGATTCTCCTTGGTAGTCTTGGAAGAATTTTGCCATAGGCAAGGAAATATGGGAAGGAAAAATGGCCTCAACTCTATACACAAGATGAAAAGGAGAGACACCAAGAGACCTTTTTGTTATCACTCTGTCAACCCACAGAGAAAATTTGAGCTTTGAATCCCATGCTTTCTTGTTGTCCTCTAACAGTATTTTAATTATCTTTATAAGGCTCTTATTAGAGAACTCTGCCAGTCCATTCCCTTAGGGATAGTAAGGAGTAGAGTGAATCAATGCAATTCCAAATTGTTCACAAAACTGGATCAATGGTTCATCCTTGAAAGATGAAGCATTATCAGTGACAATCATGTTCGAATAGCCAAACCTTTCCATAATATCCTCAAGAAAACCAATGATTACCTTTTGAGAATCACTTCTCATGGGGATGGCTTCTATCCACTTGGTAAAGTAATCTGTGGCAGTCAAGATCCATCTGTGTTGACCACTGGAAGCAGGATGAAGTTCCCCATTAAAATCTAGGCCCCACTGCTGAAAGGGTCCTGAAGCTACCACATGATTCAATGGAAAATACTTGAGCTGCTTCTTTCCAGAGAATTTTTGACACTTCACACAAGCCCTGATCTTTGCATAGACATCGATGAATAGAATAGGCCATAAATACCCATCCCTGATAATTTTATAGGTTGTGGTTCTCCAGAAGTGATGCCCCCCACATAAACTGTCATGAAAATCAAAAATAATCTTTTGGGCCTCATGTGGGTCTAAACATATCAAAATCACTCCTAGAGGGTCTTTCCAATACAAGACTTGATCAATAAGACAGTATTTAATAGCTTTAAGCTTGAATGCTCTCACCTTGTTCTTTTCCAAACCATAAGGAGGCCGCAATTTCTGCAGAAAAAATATAATGTTGTTGTACCAGGCACATCCTGCCAGTGTAAGGTTGACTTGATAATCTTTATCAGATCACTCAACATGTTGATTTTCTGAGCAAGTGTTGATGAAATTAACCCCCAAATATTTGCAATTGGATTCATCCAGCAACCTAGCTAAACCTTGGCCTTTGACCAGTTTGGTGGGCTTTATTTCCAGATCAAATTCAAGGATTTTGGAAATCCACTTGCTTCTTCTTCCGTCTATGTCAGGCTGAATGAGAATCTCCTTAATTGAAGCTGAAGGAACAAATGCAATGACCTTTGAATGCATAACATAGACACTGAAATCCTTGAGGGCTTTAACCAAAGCATAGGCATGATTTTCCATGATTTCATATTTCATCTTTGTGTCTCTCAATGCCCTACTAAAAAAGGAAATGGGCTGCTCCAATCGTTCAACATTCTTCTGCTATAAAACAGTTGCTATTGTATCAAATGAAGCGAAGGAAAAAATCAGAAAATCCTTGGAGTAATCGGGATTGATGAGAAAAGGTGCTTCAGTCAAGGCCTTCTTTATTTGATCGAAAGAATTATGAGATTTTGTAGTCCATTTGATTTCATTCCCTTGCCTCAACATGGTTGTAATATGCTTTACCAGTTCAGCAAAATTAGAAACAAACCTTCTCAGAAAATTAATTTTCCCTAAGAAAGACTGAACTTATTTCTTGGATCTAAGGAGTGACAAGGTTTGGATGGTTTCCACCCTACTGGGATCAATACTTACCCCCTTAACTGATACTATGTGCCCCAGTAACTTTCCCTCCTTCATGGAAAACAATGGCTTTTTGGGATTTAGAGAGAGACCAAATTTTCTACATTTCAAGAAGATCTTTCTCAGATGATAACAATGTTCTATATCAGACCTAGAAAATACTGTGATGTCATCTAGATAGATGACTACAAATCTATCTTTTTCTCCAATGAAGGCAATGTCCATAGCGTGCTGGAAGGTTGCCCCTGCGTTCATCAATCCAAAGGACATCTTAGCATATATGAATGTACCCCAAGGAGTAGTGAAGGTTGTTTTCTCTCTATCTTCAGGCAAGACAGAGATCTGATTGTAGCTGGAAAATCCATCAATCATGGATATCCTAGATTCACCTATTACCCTCTATAATATGTGATCCATCCTTTCCAAGGGGTAATTATCCTTCTTAGAGATTCTTTTCAGGTTCCAGAAATCAACACAAATTCTGATTTCTCCATTCTTCTTTCTCACTGGGACCGGGTTGGCCACCCATTCAGAATACCTCAAAGGAATGATAATCTAAGAATCCAAAATCTTTTTAACCTCTTTCTCCATGATAGGCAACAGCATGGGATTTATTTGTCTCAATTTCTGCCTAAATGGTTTGGCCTCTTCCTTCAATGGGATCTTATGTTCAATGACACTTGTGTCGTATGTTCTGAGATCTTCATATGTCCAATAAAATATGTCACCAAAATCTTTTAACGGTTTAGCATATTTATCCCTTTGTTCCCTTGACAAGCTGCTTGACAACTTGACAAATTTTGGATCCTTCTCTGTACCAATATTGCACTCAGCTACATCAGCATCCTCAGTTGAACCTTTACCTTTCACTGCCACATCATTCCTGTCAAATAGTCTTTCAAGAGGGACTAATCCCTTTGGAATATGATTGCTAGGCAATTGGAGAATATGATGATTAGCAATTTTGTTTAAGAAAACATCAGCATGAAGATTACTTTCARAATCATTATCTTGATCAAATGTAATGCAAAAAACTCACCAATAGTCTCAAGGAATCTTTTGATCTCAAGATCATCCTCAAATACTCTTCAATGCTTGACATTGTCAGGTATAGAGGGTCTATATTTCACTTCTACATCATAATTTATTTTAGGTGGAAAAGAGACTCTGAAAATACTTGTTGCGACAACCAAAGAATCAGCCATGGTATTTTCTTCTCTTGGAATAAATGAGATGTTGAAAGCTGAGAAAAAACTGTCAACTAGGTCCCACACTTCATTTCTATGAACTCTTAGCCTAGGGTGCTTATCTTGATAAATATTTCTGATTTGATTGACAATTAATTCGGCATCCCCAAACACTGATATCACCTCAATCCCCATGTCTTTTTCATCCCTCAAACCCAAAACAAGAGCTTCATACTCTGCTACATTATTGGTAGCCTCAAATTCTAACTTGTAGGACAAAGGTATAGTCTCTTGAGTAGGCGAAAAAAATACCACTCCAACACCAGCACCCTCTCTAGAAGAGGCTTTTTCAAAGAACATCTTCCAAACATCAGTGATTGGAGGAGAATCTTCACAAAAATTAATCGACTGTTTTCTGATTTCAAGAGGAGGCTCAGGAGCATCACTGAGCTGCAATAAACTGGATCCCAAATCAGTATCAAGTGAAAAAATAAGATGGTTGGTGGGGTTTTCTTCGTCACTAATAATGTAGGCCAATTTAGCCTCCCTGTAAAGTCTTCTATGCTCCCCCCCAAATACAGGAATAGTAGCATATGTGAGATCCATCTGCAAGGTTCCCCCAAGTCTCTTTATCCAAGATCTTGACAAGAGCATGCCAAACTTGGGGGGAACATCAACCACAATGATATCCATGACCACACTTTTCATGGGAAACTGAAACAAGGTCACAACCAGATCTTTGATGACCCCAAGACATTGCACTTTCCTAGAGTCAAAATAATATAATTCATGGTAAGTCTTTGTGATTTCTAATCCAATTTCATCCATGACAGTTTTGGGCATGAGATTATGAGATGCTCCTAAGTCCATAAAAAAGTTATGCGGCACCTTGTCATGTATGTTCAGAGATGTATAGAAGGGAGGGGATGAATCATCTCTATCCTCTACCAAAGAACCTAAGATGATAGTAGGCTTTCCATATTGAAGATTTACCGAGTCAGTGGAATGAGATGAAAGCTCGGGCTGCAACATTTTGGAGAGGCACCTTTTGAAATCTTCATGCTTGACCAGCTCTGAAATGGGTACAGGGATTCTAACTTTTTGAATTTCATGCTCAAAATTAAAAGAGGAGGGGGGCTTTAAAATCTCTTTTACTTCTAGGACAGGGATTTTGATCATCGGTGGGGTTTTTTATTCCTTCTTATCTTTGCTGCTATCTGCTACATCCTTAGTAGGATTCTTCACTCTGGAAGGTTGATCAGGAATTTCAAACTTACCTTCTTTTTTTTCGGATCTGAGGTTATACTTATTTGGACTGTTATTGGTCTTCTCCCCCTTACTCATCTCATTTAGTTGGTTGTCCATAAGAGACTCCTCATATGCAGATTGGGTTAAATGGGTAAATGAGGAGAAGTCTCTGAGACAATGGATTTCAGGATCAACCTCTTCTTCCTCTCCCTCTTCATCAGTAACAAGGTTATTTTGGAGAGGGGCTTAGATCCTTTGATCATCCCTATCCATGCCTCTTTGATCTCTTTGGATAATCTGGGGGGTGTTATTTGGTCTTCTAAATTTACCCCTATTTTCAGAATTAAGGGGATTCATGTAGCTCTGCTTTCCTTCCAATTCTATCCTTTCCATTCTAGTAGAAAGTGATTTTAGTAACTTGGTTATTTCATCCATTTGAGGGGGAGCAGCAAAGGAACCAGAGGTCGAAGCCTCAGACCAACCTTTTTTTCTTTCTCTATCTGCCTTACTCCTAAGCTTATCAACTGCCAATATATTGGACTCCACTTCCAGGGCTGCATCTTGCATATGAGCCAAGGAAGTGGCTCTCCTTTCTCTTAACAAGAGGCAGAAATCAGGGTCGAAAGCACTAGAATAAGTAATTTTGGCAGAGGTTTATGTAGGTTTAATATCAGTAGGAATCTTATTATACATTTTATTAAACCTCTTTGTGAAGTCAGAAACATATTCCCCTTCTTTTTTCTTAAGTGATCCAAACTCTGTAATGTAGTAAAGGAAATCTTTTTTATCCCCCCAATGTCTTAAGAATGCATCATCTAGGTATTCAATTCCGTCAATAAATCCAGGAGCGAAGGCCCTAAACCATTTCCTAGCCTCTCCATCAAGTCTATGAACAAAAATCCTCATCCATACATCTTCCTTCACAATGACATAATTGTCTACATAACTATAAAAGGTTGCAGGGTGCTCCTCTGCGATTATGTCTCCCTCACCCGTGAACTTGGGAAACTGCTTAAGATAGCCACCAACTAGGAGAGCATTCAGAGGCTGAGGCAGGACAAGCGGGGAATATCTAGCAGCTACTATGGCATCCATTATGTTCCTAGGGGGATTAGCACCTGCCATTTGGATGTGAACTGGAGGAGAACCGAGAGGAGATGGAGTTTGAACAGGTGAGACTAGGACTGTGTTCTTGGGAGAAAAGAGAAACAGTTGAGGATTTTGGGCAGAGGTTACAGGGATCGAGGGAACAGAGATTCCCCCTACTGTAAATGCAACAACTCTAATAGGGGGAGGAGTGGTAAAACTCAGAGTGGAAAAATCTTCTAAGGTCTTGGGTTTAAACCACAGTACAACTTCAAGGGAAACAGGGGTGTCAAAGCTTTCTCCTTCCAAACAGAGACTAGGAGGAGAGAAATCAACAGGAACACTTCCAAACTTTAAACTTTTGGAAACTCCAATAGATGGTATAAAAGGGGAATGAAAAACAGGAACTGGAGATTCTAAAGAAGGATTATGAAAATTTCCAGAAATACTCGGTGGTACAGCAGCTGAAGTACCTTCCCGAGGGGTCTTTCTTTTTCTGATAATTTTCTCTGGGATATATTCAGGTGTTGCTAGAGGCAGTTGTGGAGTAGAACTCATGTGTCTTCCTTTTGGAGCCACAACTGAAACAGTGGATTTGAAACAATGGAGTCTCCAAGTGCAAGCTGCAATCTTCAATGGTTCTGATGTCTGATACACCTTCATAATCAGAATCTCTTTATCGTTCTATTCCATGGAAATGTCTTCAATTCATTCCCTGGAAACGATGCCAGAAATGTTAGCACTAAAATTCACCTTCAGATTGCGTTGAAGGTAATCCCAGTACCCATTAGTTTATATGTCACAGTGAATAATTTAAAGAGGTCAAATGGGCGCAGACTCAAGATAATATTGTTTTAACTCTGAAAATTGGACCATCATGGACAAGAACTTGAGGTCTTGATCAACTTCAGTCAGTAAGTTGTAGTAAAGGTTAATAGGAAAAATAATTGGTGAGGAAAGTGTAGAGGTTTGCTATGGACATCAGGTCTTCCAGCAACCTAAGGAGGAAAAAATTTGAACAAAATATCCTCTTGAATTCAAAGCTTCAGGAAACTGAAGAATGTTAAAACAAGATTGTAAACAAACATACATCACAATACAGTTAAAAAATCCAGGTGAATCCTTCAATCATGGACACTTCAGTATCAGAGGCAACTAATATGAAGAAGAATTTGACTTAAATTAAACAAGAAGTCTCAAAACAAGTTACATAACCAGAGAACCAGAGCTTCCTCAAAAATTTACAACACAGGAGCCTGGCTCAACCATCGACCATAACAAAATATCAAAATTACATCTTTATACTTAGACTGACTACAACCACCAGAGGATTGATCGAATCATGCATTCAAGGCTTTACGTCGTAGCTTTCTGCAGACTGTGCATGCAGTCTCCTGTCAAACGTGAGCTCTTACGTCTGAACCTTCTCTGTCAGATTGTGCATGCATCTCTCTATCAGACACGAGCTCAGACAGTCTATCAATTCTTTTCGAGATTTCCATTTATGGGAGGAGACGATGTTTCAACCACCATCCCTGACTTCATTAAATTTCTTCATCGAGACCAGGATGGGGCCTGAGTCAACTCGGCACTTGGAAAATGTGATGGCCGCACTCTGAACTTCTGCCACTTGGATCTTTGTTGGACGTTTCTCAGGATCACTGGCAGGCGAACATGAACGTTGATGATGGGGAGATGGCGAGATGATCGACGCAGGCTCACGGGCCATAATGAATGATCGACAGCCAAGTGGAATGATGTGGTTGGCGGGGTGGTGACTAGGAATTCATGGGTGCCAATACGCGAGAGCTGAGGTGTAAAGGTGTACGGGTGATGTGGTGAGGGGAGACATGACAATATAAGTGGAGGTGACATGGAGTGGGAGTGGGAGACACATGTCAGGTGGTGAGAGGAGGAGATGTGACGGCAGGAGAGGGTCAATCACGTGGGAATGTGAGTGAAGGATAGGTGTCAGTGGGAGAGTGGGTGGTATGGGAAGGCGGNTCAAAAACTTAGGATAAGAGCCAAAAGTGGATCGCGCTACGACCCTTTCCCTCATTTTTTCACCAAAGGGTTATTTCCTAAGGGAAAAACACCTTTCCATCAAAAATATGTGCTAACAGTATGTATTTGTCTTTTCTTTCTTTTCCTCTTTCTCTTACTTCAAAATTTGTACCCTTCACCTTTCTTTCTTCTCCATCCAACATCCTTCTTCATTATTCTATTCATCACCTCCCCAAGTTTTTATTCTAGGAAACACCTCTTACCTACCTTCAACTTTGTCATCTTCTCCTTTATCATCATCAACATTTTTTCATCCTACAAGAATTAAATCCAAATGGTTGTTATTGCCTCCCTCTCTTCCCTCTCATACACCATCACCAATGTCCTTTGGAACTCTATCTTGGTTATTCTAATTCCTATAAGAAATCTCACCAAGGCTTGTTGCTCATTGATTCTCAAGCATCACATCATTGTTTTCTTTAGCAACATCTCCTCTACCAACATCGTCATTGTCATTGTCATATATGGACTCACTTAGCATGTTAACTTGTTGCTACTCTCCTTCACCTTCTCTACTCTCTAGCATCAACTCCTCATGTTGCAATCATTTCTTCATCATGAGCACATCATGCATCCCTTCATCTTATTCATCTCCAGGGTTGTTGTGTTGCATTTCTACTATTCATATTCACCTTTATATCTTTATCACCTACAAACATAGCTTGATCTAAAAAGGTGTATGCCTTTCTCAAATTTAGTTGGGGTTATATCAGGCAACTCAGTTGACCATCACCCAAGGAACAGAAGTGGGTGACTTTTAGGGAGTTCAACTTGATAAGATATTATTCTTCCATATGATGCTCTAAACCAGTGTTCAATCTATATTCAAGGAGTTCAGATGGGGTAGGAGTGATCGAACCTTACACTTGAATTAGGGTGGCCTACTTGTCCACACCAAAGTCCCACTTATTCAGTCAACACTCAAACAATTATGGGAATCAACATCTCCAATCTACATCTCCTTCACTACAACATCTATTGTGACATCATATCCTTGCAACTCTATTGATATATGTTGTTTCATGCATCAAACCCTCCCTTTTTCTTGTAGTCTTTCTTGAAAATCCATTTCTTTCAACAAGAAAATGGGACCCCTCCTTTTATCCATGAGAGCTTCTTGACTTTCTAAGAAGAGCTACATGAATTTTTTTATCTTTGTTAAAATCTTCTCATATCTCTCTGATCAAGTTGCTTGATTTTTCAAGATTGGTTTGATTTAATTTGGTTTTGACACTTAGACAAGTTTTCAAAGATCATTTTTGGTATACCGGAGAGGTTTCTCTTAATTTCTCTGGTGCACATCAGAGAAGTTATTCAAAATTTCTCTGGTGCACATCGGAGAATTTCTTCATAATTTCTCCGACGCACATCGGAGGATTTTCTTAAAACTCTATTTATACGTGAATTGAGAATTCGCTAAGTTAATATTAACTCCTTTGACTCAATCAGAAGAGTTCTTATGAACCTTGTCGGTTGAACGAGAGGATTTCCCCTAACCTTCTTTGATGCCCTAAACCTCTGACTGATTCACTTCCTTGTAACTTCTTTGAAACAAAAAGGCCAAGTCGGAGAAGTTTCCAACGGACTTCAATCCGAGTCGGAGCAGTTTGGAACATCAACTATGATTGAAATAGAAGAGTTCCCATCAACTCTCCCAGTATCATCAGATCTCTTCCCATCAACTCCTCCAGTGCAACCGGAGAATCTCCTCCAAAATTATCTGGAACTTTTATTATTTATCGGTTAAGTTACTGGAATTGACTTCGATACTACTGGAGGCTTTCTTATCCTCATCACCTATGTTGTCGACAAAATTGTCATCATTTACTCCAATTTCTTGAAACCTATGCCAGAAAACTAATAAATCATTGATTACGACCTTTCCTTCTTGCATAGCTCTATCGCCAAAATGAAAAGAGAGAGGTTGTTGTTCACACAAAGAACGTTCTCCCAGAAAAGACCATTGCTCTTCTATGTAACCCATTCATCGTTTGTATGTCTTTAGTTATCGGGTAGGCCTTGAGAACCTATCCCCTTGCTTCTTTATATCCTATATTTTTAGGGTTAGGGTTTCTTTGATAAAGCCGCATCAAAAAGGTTTATTTTCCCTGGCCTACCTTTCTCCATTTCCCCATAAGACCTATCCCTAACCCTATCACTGCCCAAATCCATTACTATCTCACCTTTTCAATTCTTTAACCCTATTTTGGCACGTCGAGGCACTCAGACCTGGTTTTTACCAGAGCTTCCTCACTTGTCCAGCTTTGGAACCCTTGAATTTCCACCTCCACTCGATTGTTTAGGTCTCCCATATTGATTTTCTTTACCCAGCTAGGTAGCCTTCATTATGAGTACACTGTTAGAAAAATGGGTGTGCTCATTTCACCATAGACAATATAGCAATATTGTCACCCAACCATAGGCACAAAGGCCACCCTCGAGCACCTTAACTTTGACGGACAGAATAATTCTGGTAGCAGATCAATAGCCAACCAAGGCTAGCGCACCAAGAAAGGATAACCAAAGACCAAGCAGAAATTCCAAACCAATAACCCAAGACAAAGTCACTATTGTAGCAGTTGCAGTTTTCCTTAACTCATGTGCACTTCTTGTCCTTATGCAGCCGTGAGTGAGTGATTCACAAATGAGCTCTAGTGCCCTCTATTTATACTACTCCATCTTAATTTATTGGGCCAACTTCTCTTCCTGGGGGCTAATAACTCAATATTGATTATTTTATTAAGCCAACTTGTCTTCTAGGGTTATTATTCGAGGCTTTAGGGTTTCTCTTGCTTCCCAGAATATTAGAGTCTCGTCAAAGGTTACAAGTGGAGGTTAATACCTCCCACATCTACCATAATATCAACACTCCCTCCTAGCTAGGGAGGTATTAAAGGCAATTTTCTTGAGAACAAACAAACCATTCAACCGGAAGCATCATCATATCCACACAAGATATTTCATGATCAAATCACAAGCACCATCATCACTATCCAACTAGATAGTCTTTGTGGCAATCAAAACAATGCCATCCAATAGAACACAATCGTGTCTATTCATAGTAGTATACAAATATTATCTAGTGGTACACAACCACTCTTAGTAGCACACTACTACTAACTAGTGACACATAGTCATTATCAGTTGATCATGTCCACCACAGTAGCATACAACTATTGTCCATAGACATACAGTCTCTACAACAATCATATTATCTCATATCAATCTACATAAACAATATCATGATACAAACTAAGTCATCTGGGCCATTCTTCCACTCACATATGTGAGATCTAGAAGAGTATCTATGATCCAGGTGGATATTGGTGGCCACCCACCTTTTCCAACTGTCTCAAAACAGTTTTCTGGCAATTTTGGTAATTTACTATTTTTAGCAGTTTTTTGGGTCCTGAACTTTCGGAGCCATTTTGAGGCCCTAAAAGACGTTTTTTAGGAAAACAGGGAGCAACATGGAAATTCATTTGATGTTGCTCGAACAAAAGTTTTATTCCTTGGATAGATCTTTCTAATGAGGTATTGAGTGCATCAAATGAAGATCGTATGCAAAAGTTACAACCCCGGGAAGTTGATGTACTGACTTACCCAAACAGGGCCCACATGACTTTTGGCGCTTCATCTCCTAGGGTTAGGTTT